>BMAO01037887.1:0-184309 GCA_019973975.1 Trichonephila clavata
TGATGTTTTATAAATTTTACTGCTTATATATATGTATAAATTATTCATATCTAAGTCCTAGCATTAATAATTGATTGAATTGAAAAATATACTTATACCTGTAACTGTCACCTGTTGATAAAAAAAAAGGGCAGAACTCATCTAATTTGTATTTTCTAAAAATCTCTAAAATTGAAGCATAGAATGATGTTTGCTCTTTCGTAACCCAAAAACCAAGTGGATTCCCGCAAAACCAATTTTCGGTGGATCTCTACTCCGTAAATTGAACATGCAAGCCAAATTTCAAGTCTAAATCTAACAGAAAAAAGCAAAAGTTTTACTATCAATATCCCCGTAATCCCGTTGAGAGCCGTTTTCCAAAATAACCGCTCTTAGCGGATTTCAATTCAACAAAAGAAAAATGCAAACCAAATTTCATTATTATAGTCCTTGTAGCTCGAAAAAAGTAATTTTTTTTGTCAATACGTCCCAGTAACCCCCTGCAACCCCCAGAACTTGATTTGCTTAAAATTTATTCTTAGTGGATCCCTATTCAACAAAAGAAACATGCTTAACAAATTTCAAGTATATGGGTCTAACAATTAAAAACAGGAATTTTTTTCTGTAACTCCTCTTGACCCCTCGCAAACATCTTTAGGGGTCAATTTTCATTTTACTCTTTGTTAGAGGAACTCTATTTCATGAAAAGAACATGCCTACCAATTTTCAAGCAGGATGATCAAGTAGTTTAAAAATGGAAATATTTATCGATTACGCCTCTTAATCTCCCGAAATTAAACTTAGTAGTTGATATTCGCGAAACCCATTTTGTAGCGGTTCTCTACTTTACGAAAGGAATCTGCTTATCAAATTTCAAGACTGTACGTCTAACAGTTTAAAAATGGGGTAATTGTCTATAACGCCACTTGAGCCCCCGCAACGCCACTTTTGGGTCTGTTTTCACAAAACCCATTTTGTAGGGGAATTGCACTCTATGAAAGGAATCTGCTTAGCAAAATTTGAAGACTGTGCGTCCAATTAATTAAAAATGCAAAAAATTATCAATAACGCCCTTGAACACCCGCAACACCACCTAGGGGTCGATTTTCACAAAACACATTTTGCAGTGTATTTCTATCCTATGAGAGGAATCTGCTAACCAAATTTCAAGACTGTGAGTCTAATAGTTTAAAAAAAGAAATAATTATTTATATCTGCCCTTAACCCCCCGCAACACCCCTTGGGGGTCAATTTTCTCCAAACCCGTTTTGTAGCGGATATTTACTCCATGAAAGAAACATTCCTACCAATTTTCAAGCAGGTAGGTCAAATAGTTTAAAAACGAAAATATTTATCTCTTACGCCACTTATTCCCCTGCAACGCCACTTAGAGGTCTGTTTTCACAAAACCTTCTTATAGCTGATCTCTACTCTATGAAAGAAATCTCTTTATCAAATATAAAGACTGTGCGTCTAATAGTTAAAAATGGAAATAATTATCTATAACGCCCCTTAAGTCCCCTCAACGCCACTTGGGGGCAATTTTCACGAAACCCATTTTTAGCGTATCTCTACCCTATGAGAGGAATCTGCTTACTAAGTTTCAAGACTGTACGTCTAATAACTTAAAAATAGGAATTTATAACGCCCCTTAAACCCCCCGCCCCCGCAACACCCCTTGGGGGTCAATTTTCCCAAAACCCATTTTGTACCGGATATTTACTCCAGGAAAGAAACTTACCTACCAATTTTCAAGCAGGTAGGTGAAGTAGTTTAAAAACGGATATATTTATCTATTACGCCCCTTAATCCCCCACAACGCCACTTAGAAGTCTGTTTTCACAAAACCCGTTTTGTAACTGATCATTATTCTACGAAAGGAATCTATATATCAAATTTAAAGACAGTGCGTCACATAGTTTAAAAATGGAAATAATTATCTATAACGCCCCCTAAGCCCCTGCAATGCCACTTGGGGGTCGATTTTCAGCAAACTCATTTTGTAGCGGATCTCTACTCTCTGAAAGGAATCCGCTTACCCAATTGCAAGATTGTACATCAAGTAGTTTAAACATGGAAACAATTATTATTAAAGCCCTTAACCCCCCGTAACGCCCCTTGCGTTTCGAATTTCGGAAAATCCTTTCTTAGCTGATGTCTACTCTATCAAAGGAACATGTCTACCAAATTTCAAGTCTGTAGGTTGAATAGTTCCAGAGATTTTGTGATTAGTCTGTCAGTCAGTGAGTGAGTCGCTTTTCTCCTTTATATATATAGATATGCTAATTTATGAATGAGAATTATGTCAAAATGACTTTTAAAAAATAATCAACTGTTTTGCCGCGCCCCCTTTTGACAGATAATAGTGTAAACATTAGCCTTTTAAATCTGGGAAGCAGTTGTAAAGCCAGTATATTTTTTCATTTAATTATACACTATTAACTGTAGATTAACTGTATGATAACTGCCAGTTTAACTGTTACTTTGTTTACCTAATTTTGGAGGGAAGTTTCTAAATGTCATGAAATCATTGTAATTTTAATTTGAAATTTAGAACTTCGTAGTTGTTTTGTGTTTTATTGGGAAAGATCTTTCCTTCAAAATTTTACAATTATTATAAAAAGATAATAGTTTTAAGTCCTTCAAAACTTGTTAAATATACTGTAATAAAAACGTGGACGAAGTTATTTGCAAAAATGATAGTAAAAATATTGTTTTTGAAAAAGTAAAAATGACTGAATGACACCATTTTATGGTGTCATTTAGTATCCAGAATTGCAACCAACATATACTGGAAAATGGTTGTAAAATTACTGAAAGTGTAAAACCTGCTTTTTGATTAAAAGAATAATAAAAAAAAAAATTATCCACCAGCACTAAGAAAATTGATAGGGAAGCATGATTATTTTAAAATTTCGTTACATTTTTGGATAACTCATGTCCCCCCCCCCCATTTTTTTTCTCAAGGTAAGTATTTGTCCAAAAATTACTTTTTTCTAAAATTTATGTTTTTAAAATTATGGAAATTTACTGTATGCATGTACTCTATGTTCTTTATATGTAATTGTGCTTTTTACTGAAGTGACATTTTTGAAATATTCTTAAAACATAACAAAAAAAAATGACAATTTTCAATAAATTCATAATGATGCTCGGTGAACTAATATTTTTTATTTTTTATAAAAACTAATTAATATATTTAAAAAATATTCCCTTCAGTATAAATATAAATGTCTAAATGATATACATTGAAAATCTTGAGTCTTTATGTTTAATAGTTTCTGAGAAAAAGGTATAAGATGATACATCAAATGTGATGTTTATTGCCTTTGCGAGAAGTTTGTTATGAACAGAAAAACACATAAATTTTATGTTTAAAAACATAAAAACAGTTTTATTTTGGCTGTTTCAGAAATCATTTATCCAGTTTAGAGTAACCTTTAAAGTTTAAAACTTAGAAATTGTTTGCAACAACAAATCCTTATGAAAACTTTACAAAAACTCAATGAAAACTTTCGAAATGTCTTAAAATCAGGTGTAACCAAAAAGTAACCACAAATTTATACCAAACTATATTGATGCATTTTTATATATCATATTTATGATACTTCATTGTCGACTTGGATACTTGTTATGTATGAAAGCTAAAAGTTTCACAGATTGATTCAGAATTTGAGAAATTTATGCATATCGACAAAATATCTCGTTAGATAAAAACTGTAAAATGCTATGTATTATTTTCTGGAGAATTTAAGACTTTTTTGTTTCCTATTTTATTGAAAATACATTGAAAAGATGCTGATTTTTAATAAAATGGGGAGAACTTAAGGAAATGATGTGTGGGAAGAACTTAATAATCAGTCGACATGATTCCCTCTAATTATTTTACTGTCACTAAATATAAAACAAGCCCAATAATAATCTAATTAAGAATAATGATCAGCAAGCAGAGCGTGAAGGTGAGATTCGTTAGCCTGGGGGATAATATTACGGACCCTCAACTGGTTCCACGATAACTTAATACAAGCTCATTATCAACTACGTCGCGCACAAATAAGCTTAACTTCTATTTAAATAAGGATCACGATACCTGTACTCTTGTGAAGTCCTACTGTTGAGGCCTTGAACGTTAATCTTTAACTCGATTTTCGATTACCTCCGAGTGATCCTTTCTTGGAATTCTTCAAAATTGATACTTTAATAAACTTAGATTTGCACTTAATAAATTCACTCCAAAACTCGCGAATACAGAATTTATATAATATACTTAATTTGCATAATCACATTTTCTTCCTTCGGTGATAGTTGGTTGCCAAAAATATTTCCCCAGAAGAGTCCCTAAGGGGTTAGTCATAGACGCGTATAGATCCGCCACAAGATTAAGTCCTGTGGGCCTACCGTATGTGCCCATACTGTTGCACGAAGCCTTTATCAAATCATTATGGGATACAGGTGCTGAAAAATCTTTTATTTCTGGCTAGGTGTTTAAATCTTATTTTTCGTATAGGTCTAAGAAAAAGTCAAATGCAGAGGTAATCACAGCACAAGGGGTAAAATGTATGAATTTTGGAAGGTTGAATTGCAGATCAGAATTCGGAAATTCAGTGAAACGGGAAATTTCCATATAATTGAGGGGATGCAGTTTCAATGCATCCTGAATATCATTTTATGCGGGCAACAAAAATAGCTTTGGATTTCGATAAAAAATCTTTGGTAATTCCGGATTTGGAGATTAAAGGGTTACCACAAATAGAGGAGCAGGTTTAGATCGATCTTTCGCATACGAAGCTGGATGATTCTCAAAAAGAACAGTTTCAAACATTATTTAAGAGTTTTAGGGGACTTTTTTCAGATAAAACGGGGCTTGCCGATGTTTTGTATCATGAAATAGATACTAGGGACAAGCCGCCCGTGGTATCTAGGTCGTATAGGTACGATAGTGTCAAATTAAAAAAAATAATTGACTGTCATGTCAATAAAATGCTGGAAGAATGTACGATTATACCTATAAAGTTACCATATACATCTCCACTTGTGTTGTGCCGTAAAAATAATGGCTTACTTCCAGATTCCCCTGAGGCCTATCGCTTTCCGATAGACTATCGAAAATAAAACGCAATAACCAAATATCCTCTACCACTCATTGAAGATTTAACTACGGACATGCCACGTGCTCGAATCATGTCCACGTTGTATCTTCAACCCGGATATTTTCAATTAGAGGTTATTCCCAGGGAAACTGTTTTCGTTACCAAAAATGTTATGAATGCCTTTGGTCTCTCCGGAGCAGCTCCAAATTTTCAATAGGCGATTGATATTATTCTAAAACTGGGGCGATTCGTTAGTGTATACATGGATGACGTTATCATTTCGTCACCATCGTTTGCACAACATTTAAGGGAAGGTTTTAGGTGTTGTTACAGGAAGCATATTTGAATCATGCAAAGGGTCATTTTGCCTGTGAAAAATTGAAATATTTAGGCCTTGTTTGAAATCAAGAAGGGGTTCGAACACATGAGTCAAAAGTGAAAGCGATCACAGAGATGAAACCTACGGAAAATGCAAGGGAAGTAGCAAAATTTCTGAAAATGACTACTTGGTTCTAAAAATTTATTCGGGATTATGCAGAAAAAGCGAGCTACTGTATGCATTAAAAAGGAAGAATGTTAACTTTTTATGGTCCATGGAAGCACAGGCAGTATTTGAGGAGATAAAGAGGGCAGTAAACTAAGCTCGTATTGAAACTACCAGGTTTTGAAAGCCAGTTTGAGTTGTATACGGAAGCGAATGCTGTAGGGCTTGGTGCGGTACTGATGCAGCAACAGAGACCTATTGTATTCGCGTCCAGGACGTTGACGTATAGAGGAATTATACGGTGACAGGAAGGTAATGTTTTGCGGTCATTTGATCATTAAATAAGTTTCGGACCTACCTAGGTAAATTGCCGGTGAAAGTAATTACGGACCAGCAGCACTAACAAATTTGACGATTGGCAAAAATTTGTCCAGCAGGAGGGTAAGGTGGGCACTTAAGTTGGCAGAGTTCAATGTGGAATGGAAACATCGACCAGGAACTCAGAATGTAGTGGCAGATTTGTTGTAGATAAACCCGGTAGAAAGCATTGCATAACCTAAAATATCTTGTGCGGTTATTCGATTGCTAGTGTAGTCATCGAGGAAGCGGATTATTGAAGAGCAGAGGAAGGATCCTGAGTTGGGACACCATTTATCGATATTCAGAAAATCCCGTAGATAGTTCAGTTAACGCAGCAGTTTGCGAGAATGGGCCCCAAGATTTCAAGCTCATCAGTAAGATGCTGTTTTATGCTAAATATTTGTCGACTCTTAAAGAACTTAGAGTTGATGTCCCGAAATCTCTGCGGGGAAATGTTATGCGCGAGTTCCATGACAATCCTATGTGCAGACTTCGGTAAAGAAAAACTTATTCAAAGAGAGAGATTCGTGTTATTTCCCATATATGCATGGAGAAAAAAGAAATACTCAAAAATGAGCACATGGACATACTCATTTTGAACTGAGTATGTTTGTATCAGATTTGAACACATGCTTTATCGTATATGAAACATTACATGTACCAAAAATTTCAAAAAATGATTAATCAACACTATCAAACAAATTAAAAAAATATCAGGATTACAGAAGTTTTTTTAATATACTGGCTACATATTTCAAAAATTGGGGTTCAACATCAAATTTAGTTCTCATAAATCTTCCGAACTATTTTTCGTATCTACCACGCTACACGCAGTAGAACACATGAGTACTAGATTGTTTTGATGTTGTGTTTTGAATCAAACAATCTTTATACTGATTTTTGAATTTAAGTTTTCTCTTATTTATTAAACTAAAGTAAGTGTCTTGTTTTTAGTATAAGGGTATAATAGGATTTAATCGATATGAATGGCAGATTATTTAACAAATAATCTGCCAAAAATATTATAAATTTAAAGGTATGTGGCTACCTTCGGAGCACTTTATTGAAACATATAAATTTTCAACTCAATAAGCACTTTTTCTTTAATATGAGGCATAAAACTAGGCATTCAAATACAATTTCCACAAAATTAAAAATAATTTTGGACATATTGGGAATTTTTAGTTAAATTTAAGTAAAAAAATGCAGTTAAGGTAAACCTTGTATTGAGAATTCTAATTAATTATATTCGATAATATTTATACTCTACATAAATAGCATCATTATCTGTTCCTAGAGTGAAAGATTTGTAATACTTTTGAAATATGTCAATTTTTTTGCAAGAACTCAAATTTTAAAAAAAAACTATGTTATTTTTTCACAAATTGTGTGTACAGTAAAATACATAAATATATACACATAGATTAGATTATAGTCTATAATACAAATAAATTAAATGAAAAATTGTCTGAAAATTTCAATTCAATATCTTAAAAAGAATTTTGTGAACTTTACCGTGAAGCCAAAAATCAAAAACATAGTTTATCAGACAATGCTTTTAAAGATTTGAAAACTATATAAAAAATATTCTATTAGTTGTACATTTTTAAACTGACCATATTTACAGCTCATATTCTCTTTAGTTTCATATTTAACAAATTTCATAACCTTTTTGCAGTTTTCTGGAGAGTTTCGTAGACAAAAACGTTTGTCATGTTTAGTAAAATTTTGATGAAAAATTGCAATTAGGATCTTTTACACAAAATTCAAATGAATATATTCAAATAATTTTTATACAGTACATAAATAACGGAACATCATCTTTATATGTGTTTGGAATTAAAAGATTTGTAATACTTTAAATTTTTTTTTAAATATACCAAATTTTATGCAAAAACTCGATTTATTAAAAAAATTATGATTTTTTTTCCATAAAAAAGCAATGAAGTACATAAATATATACACAGATATTAGATTTTTATTCATAGTACACAGACAGAACTAAATACATGCTCTGAAAATTTAAATTCAATATCTTAAACAAATTTTGTGTAGGGATCAGCATCCGGTTTTGTTAACTCCAATTCCAGTTCCCTAATTACAATATATAACTTTGCTTTTAAATATCGTAGAAACAAAAATAGAGTGTTTTTGGAATCTCAAATGTATGGGCTATAAAATAAAAACACAAAAGAAATTTTGAAAATTTTCACCAAAACAGCGAATTTTGGGTAGTCTTAATGCAATTTACTTGATTCATAATAAGTTATATTGTTTGTTTTTTCGGGCATTTACTTATAAGCAAATAATAATTGAAGTATTCTTTTGCTACATTGGAATAATTTTAGCTTTATTTTCAAATGGCTGGGTGGCGTAGTTGGTTTGTCGCTAGCCTTCTACTCCCAAGGTTGCGGTTTCGATCCCGGCCCAAGTCGGTGGATTTTCTTAATGCAGAAAATCGATAGCGGCCATGTCGTATGATGATACGGCATGTGAAAGATCCTTAGAGCGTGTCTGTTTGGCTTGGATGCTCTCGGCAAAATTAAATCCTAGTGCAAGTTCGCATCATCAAGAGTTCAGGTGCCTCCCTCTTGTGCAGGAAATTAGGCGTCAAAATTGCTTGCTGTAATTGGTATCGCCTATATGGTTCTCTAAAATGTGGTACCAGGGGAATGTACTAGGTCTGCAAAAGGTTTAAAATACCAATACGCAGCCCCATTAAAAAAAAAAGATTTATTTTCATATTGAACTTAAAAATGGCTTGCATGTCTTGAAAAAGGCTAGTCTACAAAATAAATTTTTGTGTTCAATTATTAATCTTCTTAAAAGACTAACAAATTTTAGACTTGTAAATTTTCAAGAACTGGTTTAGCTTATTAGTAACCTTATGGAAAATGTCTTAAAAGTTCTCATAAAGAAAATATTTCAAAGAGTTTCAACTATTTCAATCCATTTATTTTATGATTCCTTTCACTCTCATCTTCGAATATTGAAAGAATCGAAATTTACTGAAAATTACAGAATGAACAAAATTAGTTAGTAAAATTAAACGTAATATATTTCAAGAATATTTTTTTAATTTTCAGTTTCGGACATTACATATAAAAATTTAATCGACTTAAATACTAATATTTAATTTCTATTTTGTCTTATTAATAATGGATCTACATTGTTAAAATTATATGACGTGCACCCTCTTTTTCAGGAAGAAACCTAAGATATTATGTGCGCAATGCTCTTAATGTTCAAAGTCATTTCTTCTAAGCTTTAGTAAAAAATAGTATACATCTAGAAGTGCAACCCTTTAAGTTCATAAAGAACGCCATTTCTTTTAAATAAACAATATTTCCATCTATGTAGAAATCTAATTTTTTTCCTATGCTCACTTTTTTTTAAAGCTCTCATTTTTATATCTGGCATATAACGAGCACATGTAAAATTCAATCATTTTTTTGTGTTAAAAAAAACATCATACACCAGATTTTACGATGCATATTACCACAACAATGCCAATGTTCAAGATAACGCGCCAAGTTGGTGACCCCTATTTTGCATATGTCGTATGCGCCAGATTGGCAATCATGTGTTTTATTACATATAGTTTCGCCAATAGGGTTGTAATCATTTGTAAGTACCAAAAATTAATACAGCTTGGGTACAAAAACTCCTGTATGCAGGTATGTTGTACACAAGTGGAAAAACATAAGAAATCTTGGTACTTGCGTATTATCACAACCAATTGGCGACATTATATGAAACGAAGCACCTGTTTGCCAATGCAGCATTTACAACACACAGGAAATCGAAGGGTACTTGCATATTACCGCAACAATCGCCAACTCTAATTAACTCGCTCAGTTGGCCACCCCGATTTCCGATTTCCTATGTGTGGTACACGCTGAATTGGCAACCAGGTGCTTCATTTCATATAATGTCGCCAATAGGTTGCAATAAGACGCAATTACCAATCGGGGTTGCCAACTTGGCGAGTTATTATTAGAATTGGCATTTGTTGCGATAATGCGAAATTTTTTGAACTGTTGTTTTTATAAATGTGAAATTCAGGAAGACATGCCTTCATGTGTAATATTTATAAAATTGTATTTTTTTAAACTTTCTGTCTTGTTTCTAAATTATGAATGCTTTATTTTTAATGTGCATTAATTTCTTTTCTGATTGTTAGCACAAATCTTCATTTTTAATATTTCCACTCATAAATTATTTTAAATTTTGCAGAAAGTTCAGAATTTCCCCCTTTTTTTTATATTTTTTGGATAAAAATTAATCTATGAATTTCATACGTTTTTCACTTTCTGCGAAAGATCATTGGTTTCCCATTGTAGACTTTGTCGTCATGTTCTAAATACTCATATGGATGTAGCATGACACTAGATGTGTTACGCTAAATTTTGCAGATAGTCATTTAAAAATTATATAATTATAAACAATATTTGTAAAAATTTTACTCTAATAAGGAAACTTTCAAAATTCCTCTCAGAACCAGCTATCTAATAATTCTTCAGTAAACAATTTAGATGATTTACATATCCTAATATGGTAGTTTATTTGAAACAACACTGTTTGAAAGGCATTTTCACTCACATTTTGTAACTCAGACATGATTTGACACCAAAAAAAATAAAAAAAGCTGTTTATTTACGTACTTTTACACACTAGAACTTCTTATATTTAAAATGATAATTCAATGTATAATACTTTGAAACATCTGCCGTTCTGTACAGATAAGGAAGGTATTGAATGTAATATGGATTAGGTAGTGTTATAAAAGAATTCAATAGAAAATAACTTATAGAGAGAGAAGAAAACATGTTTCAAAAATCTCACTTATACTCTTGTTTATTGATGTGTAACATCTTTCCTCTCGGTTGCTGGAGATTTGTAGGAGTGATTCCGTGAAAAGGGACGGGAATGTGTAACAGGAAGTTGGGGAAGTGTATGCTATTTAATTTGACCAATCAGCGCGCTTGGTTCGTGTCTCTTCGCTACCCTCCAGTGAAGCTCTGTTTTTTCTCCTTCATTCGGGAGGAGTTCCGCCCTCCCCTCCCCCCTTACGGTCGAGGCCGTGGGATCTTTGTTTTTGTTTTGCTTTCTCACTTTAGGATCAGAAAAGAAGCTAAGTCCTTTAGCTGGATCTTGCAAAGATATATCCACGTTGGGTCTAACTCTAGTAGCCATGAAGCCGCCAGCCTTTTTTATATTGTTAAATTTAGCATTTCAAAAGATTCTAATTCAAAAACTCAGTTTCGTTTGCGCTTGACTCTAAATCCACTTCGTACATACCAGCAAGTCTTATTAGACTTCACCAAGGATAAACTTGCGATCCTTACGCTCAATTGTCGAAAGTCTGAGGGCTCACCAAACAGATTTCGACGTTTTTTCACAAAATTGTACGTTACTCATGTTGGCAGAGACGTGGCTAGATAATGACGAACATGTTTCGATTTTTAACTTCTATTGTTGAGTACAATTTAAACGACCGGGCCACAGAGTAGCTGGTGTTGCGATCTATCGCAAACAGAACAACTCACATGTTGTGGCTCCTCATATGGATATTACTTATCGTCAAACAAGTGGACTGGGTATTGTTAGTCAAGATATTGGGGAGATATGTGCTGCAGAATGCTTATTTTTGAAAATAGATAAACAGTGATTTCGGTGGTCGTATACATTTTCTCCGAATCAAAAGGCTCAAAAAAATTAAAGATTTCCTGCATTTTTTACTTTTACCAAATACCAAAGGTTGGTCTGCTCTTTTAGAAAAAAAGCTAGCACTCGCTTCCCATTATTTTGAGTGGTGATTTTAAAGTTAACTTAAGTTTGCTAGAAGTCGAGCCACTCATAGCTTTTTTGAATGAACTCAAGCTCGAAATGAACACAAATCGAAATGTTTCGACAACTAACAGTGGAACTGTTATTGACGCTATTTTTCAACGGTTTTTAAATACTTTGAAATCTCAAGTATACGTATCATATTTTAGTTATCATAAGTTATTACCGCTCTTCCCCAAATTGAACAAAAATAATTATTTTTCTTAAAACATTGCTTTACTCCTTGTTTTAATCAAATAAAATTTTCATTAAAGATATAACTATTCCATAGAAAAAACTATTCCATAGAAAATTATTTCCAATCGTCCTCGATTCATTTTTTTCCGGATTTAAGTTGCTATTGCGAATTTACCACGATAACATGTCAGATGTCACACATCGTATGCGACTATTGTAAGGCTCGTTTTTTTTTAAATGTATATATATGTGTACAATTTCCAGAATAAATATTTCAACAATTTGATTTTGGTTCTTTTTATTTTTTTTGTTAAGAGTGAATAATTGAAAAAAGGCATTGAAAATAAAATGCTGCACACTAAGTAAAATGTCTATATTATGATTCTATTGGTCCTAGAATGTTATTTTTTCTTCTACACTGCGAGAAACGATCTTCAAAACTGAGAGCAAACAGCTCACTTTTGAGTACTTCACATTCTCAAAATAGCTCCGATGCACGCTTACTCAAATCTGAGAATCGAATATTCTCATATCGAGACACAAGTACATTCTCATTTTTGAACCTGTTACGGGATCAAATTTTTGAGAATGAAAGATCGATATGAGTATATAATGCACTTATATTTGAATCTGTTAATGTATCAAATAGGAGTTAAAACAATAAAATGAGTATGAATAGCATTTATTTTCGGTACTGTTGATCTAATATGAATTTTTAACAGACAAATATTTATTAACCCAAATCTTAAGGGATTTAAAAATGTGATACCTGAGTTGTAAATTTTCACTTTCTACATCTTACGTATTATTTTATTTTCATTTGATGAAATTTTTACACTTAACTTCGAAATCAAAATTCATTTTACATTTATTGTGTGTAACAAAAAGGTACTCGCATATTATCGCGAAAGTGCCTAAGTTAAAGATAACTCGCCAAATTTTTTGGCAGTAACGATTTCGCATGTGTCCTACGCGCTGAATTAGCAACCATGTACTTCGTTTTATATAATGTCGCCAATACGGTGGCGACAATACGCAAGTATCAACAAAAATATTACTTTTCGAGGAAAAAAAATGCAACTATTATTTGATCACAAACTGCATGTCTTCGAACTTTTACCGCAAATATAAATCTTTGAAAACTGCAAAAATGAATTCGATGTAATAGTTAAACAAATGTGTATGCATTTTGAACTAGTTCCAGAAGCAATTTGATTCATTATTTATATTTATGTTTCTCTAGAAGCATTATATTGTTTCCTTAAAATCATATACAAGCAGAAAATTAACTTTTATTTAAAAAAATTCAGCCCTTCAATAATAAGTTATTAGAAATATCTAGGAAACATTATGATAAATAACAGATTTTTCTAAGTAAAAATTTCAAAACAATGCCAGAAAGAAATAGCTTTTTTACATATTATGTAACCTGAAGAAAAAAACCTTTTGACTAAACTAACACTCATTAGGCCCAGGTGTGTAAGTACTCTTTATATCAATTGTTTTGTTTAAATAGAAACATCTATCCACATGGAAATAAAGAAAATGCATTGCTATATTAAAAATTAAGATCGTTTTTTGTTAAATCAACTGATTTTACACTCTCCTATCACCAAAGAAAACAAATATTATAGTTTTTAAGTTAATGGTTTTTTTAAAATTAAAATACTTAAAAATTTCAGTCCTTAGAAGAATGTAAAAACAACTAAAACAGTAGATTTTTGCATTAAAAAACATTTAAAATAAACAAGTTTTTAACCAACTGGAAAGAGTTTTTAGAGAAGTTTTCTGCACCCATTTAAAAGAAAAAATAACATCCCAAGGAGCAACAGAATCATAATCTAGCCATTTTTCTACTTTATACAGCATTTTATTTTCAATTATTCACTGTTAACAAGAAAAATAAAACAAACCAAAATCATATTGTTGAAATATTTATTCTGGAAATTGTACACATACATATATACATAAAAAATAAACAAGAATATAAGTGAAATTTGTGAAATTTTTTTTTATAAACACTATCTAATCCATATTATAGTCAACTCCATCCTTATTTGTGCAGAACAGATTATGTTTTAGTGTAATATATATTGAATTATTATTGTAAATATAGGAAAGTGTGTAAAAGTACATAAATAAACAACTTTTTAATTTTTTTTATCAAATCATGTCTTTGAGTTACAAAATGTGAGTGAAAATGCCTTTCAAACAGTGTTGTTTCAAATAAATTACATGTTAGGATATGAGAGTCATCTAAATTATTTACTGCAGAATTTATAGATAGCTGGTTCTGAAAGGAATTTTGAAAGTTTTCTCATTAGAGTAAAATTTTTACAAAGGTTGTTCATAATTATATAGTTTTCGAAATGACTATCTACAAAATTTAGCATAACACATGTAGTGATATGATATACCTGTATGAGTATTTAGAACATAAGGACAAAGGCTACAATGTGAAACCAATGGTCTTTGGCAGAAAGTGCAAAATGTATGAAATTCATAGATTAATTTTATCCATAAAATATGTATAAAAAAAATTCAGAGCTATATCAAAATTTAAAACAAATTATGAGTGGAAACATTAAAAATCAAGATTTGTACTAACAAGCAGAAATGAAATTAGTGCAAATTAAAAATAAAGCATTTATAATTTAGAAACAAGATAAAAGATTTAAAAAATACAATTTTTATAAATATTGCACGTCTACCTGAATTTCACATTTATAAAAACAACAGTTAAAAAAATACCACACATTGGAACAATATATACAGGAACTAATTTGCTATCAGTACACTACACATTAAACATCTTTTAGAAGTGGTTTTGAAATCGCTGCAAAAATTTTGGCATCCAATAGTATTCAATCAATGATGATGGTCTCCCACTAAGAACTCAACACGACAATAATTTAAAAGAATGGCTTATTCCTGGCAAAAAAGGAATTACATTAAGAAGCAAAAACATAAGTACTTTTTTTTATAGAAAACCAATTAGAAAAATATGAATGCCAGGATTTAAAGAAATAGAACAAAAGGTATTTAGAAATGCCAAGAAAAAAGCAGAAAAAAATAAAATTGAAACTGGAAAAATAATAACTGCATATAAAAGAGTGGGGTGCTCAATATCAATTGTTATAATTTCTTACTAGTTCTATTCCAAAATGCAGAGTTAGTGTAAAAATGTAGTACAGAGGACCCCACGCCTTTACCACGATGACATTAATTTTCTAGTTAATCATTTTATTCTTATATTAAGATTTATTTCTTACTTTTTAGTTTGATAAAAAAGCATGTTTCTTAAAACTATAATTTAAATTAATTGTGCTTCAAATACGTCAGACTGAACAAATTACGTATTATCACAACAAATGCCAAATCTAATAATAACACACCAAGTTGGCAACCCTGATTGGTAATTGCGTCTTATTGCAACCTATTAGCGATATTATATGAAATGAAGCACCTGGCAGCCAATTCAGTGTGTACCACACATAGGAAATCGGGGTGGCCAACTCAGCGAGTTATTTAGAGTCAGCGATTGTCGCAAAAATACACAAGTACCCTCCGAGTTCCTGTGTGTTGAACGTGCTGAATTGGCAAACAGGTGCTTTGTTTCATATAATGTCACCAATTGGTTGTGATAATACGTAAGTATATACCAAGATTTATGTTTTTTCACTTGTGTACAACATACCTGCATACAGGAGTTTTTGTACCCAAGCTGTATTAATTTTTGGTACTT
Source organism: Trichonephila clavata (assembly GCA_019973975.1). Lineage (NCBI taxonomy): Eukaryota > Metazoa > Arthropoda > Arachnida > Araneae > Nephilidae > Trichonephila > Trichonephila clavata. Next base: position 15,686 of record BMAO01037887.1, read on the forward strand.
TCATAATATTGCAACCATATTGGTGAAATTATATGTAATACAACACATGGTAGTCAATCTGGCGCATACGACACATGCAAAATCAGGGTCACCAACTTGGCACGTTATCTTGAACATTGGCATTGTTGTGGTAATATGTATCGTAAAATCTGGTGTATGGTGCACACTTTTAACACAAAAAATAAGATTGAATTTTATGCGTGCACGTTATATACCAGGTATAAAAATAAGAGCTTTAAAAAATGTGAGCACAGGAAAAAAAATTAGATTTCTACATAGATCAAAATAATGGTTATTTAAAAGAAATGGCATTCCTTATGAACTTAAAGGGTTGCACTTCTAGATGTATACTATTTTTTACTAAAGCTTAGAATAAATGACTTTCAAACTTTAAGAGCATGACTCGCATACATCTCAGGTTTCTTCATGAAAATGGGGGTGCACATTTTCAGCAAATAAACATAAAAATTAAAAATTGCTACTTGAAAGTATAAGTGCATGTAATACGATAGTATACATGATATGCCAGATTTTATGGTAAAAACATAATTTTTCTCTACTTTTCTTTAATGAGTAAAAGCATAAAATATATTTATATTGGGTTAAATATAAAGAATCTGATATATATACTTCATTTATTTTCATCCAAATAAACAAAACACTATAGTCACAATAAAGGAACCATAAAATAAATGTAATGAAATAATTTCTTTATGAGAATTTTAAGACATTTTCCATAAGTTTACCAATAAGCTAGAAAAGTTCTTTAAAATCTACAAGAAATTAGTCTCTTAAAAAGATTACTAATTGAAAACAAAAATTTATTTTGTAGGCTTGCCTTTTTCAAGACATGCAAGCTATTTTAAAGTTCAATATGAAAATAAAACTATTCCAATGTAGCAAAGGAATACTTAAATTATTATTTGCCTATAAGCAAGTGCCCAAAAAATCAACAATGTGACTTATTATGAATCAAGTAAATTTCATTAAGATATGTGACTACCCAAAATTCGCAGTTTTGGTGAAAATTTTCAAAAATTACTTTTGTGTTTTTATTTTAAAGACTATACATTTAAGATTCCAAAAACACTCTATTTTTGTTTCTATGATATCTAGAAGCAAAGTTATAGCATAATTAGTAAACTGGAATTGGAGTTAACAAAACCAGATGCTGATCCCTACACAAAATATTTTTAAGATATTGAATTTAAATTTTCAGAACATGTATTATTTAGTTCTATCTGTGTTATGAATCAAACTCTAATCTCTGTGTATATACAGTGAACCCAAAAAGTGTTCGTACACTTGCAGTTTCCTATAAAATTTATTGTTTCCGACTAATAAAAATTAATATTTTGGAATTGTAATTTTTTTATATCTGTAACTTGTTCTTGGTGGAATGACATAATTATTTTTTTAAAAATTGTATAACTATTATTTTTAAAAATTCATAATCAAAAAGCTCCTGAAAAATTACGCCACTAAAGTCTTAGAACACTTAACAAAAATCTCAACATAGCTTTAAATATTGTATTTCTTTCTTAATTTAGAACTTAGTAGGATATCTTTTAGTGTCCACAACAACTTTTGGACATCTTGATATAGATTTATTGAGTTTTTGTAATTTCTGCATTGATTTTCCTCCATGCTTCTGTGATTATTGTTTTTACTTCCCATTATGTGTTTATATGTCATGTTTTCTTTTTATTTTAAATCTAGTTCTCCCCAAATATGCTCTGCTGGGCTAAATAAATTGATTGAGGAGGTGTTTTCAAACTTTTGGGTACAGGTATAGAGACACGAGCAGTGTACATTGAGAGCAGTTCGCTTGGCGTCATTATCCTGTTAAAAAATGAAGTCGTCTGAAATATCCAAATTTTGAGAGGATAATTTAAAATTTCTCTTTAAAATATTTAAATAGAGCTCATGATTCTCAATACCATCAAAAAATACCAAATTACCTAATTCCTGAAGCCTATTTACACCCCCCCCTCCCCCGCAAGAACACCTCTGTGTTGAATCATGGAGGTGGAGGAGCTCTTGTTCCACATAAATTCACTGGATTAAATGCCTCATTTTTTCCTTTAAAACTATTATATGCCCATCAGAACCAAAAATGTTGAATTTTCTGTCATCCCAATCACTTTCCTGTCAATTTTGAATTTTCTGAAACTTAAGTCACAAGAATCTAGTTGGATGAATGAACCATGGAGAAGTGGAAGTGTTCTTGCGTGGGGGCGTAAATCAGCCACAGAATTAGGTAATTTTTGATGGTATTGAGAATCATGAGCTCTAGTCAAATATTTTAAAGAGAAATTTTAAATTGTCTGTCCAAAATTTGATATTGAACACGACTTCATATTTTAACAGGATAATGATGCCAAGCGTACTGCTCTCAATGTACACCGCTGGTGTCTTTATACCTGTACCCAAAAGTTTGAAAACACCTCCTCAATCAATTTATTTAGCCCAGCAGAGCATATTTGGGGAGAACTAGATTTAAAATAAAAAGAAAACATGACATATAAACACATAATGGGAAGTAAAAACAATAATCACAGAAGCATGGAGGAAAATCAATGCAGAAATTACAAAAACTCAATAAATCTATATCAAGATGTCCAAAAGTTGTTGTGGACACTAAAAGATATCCTACTAAGTTCTAAATTAAGAAAGAAATACAATATTTAAAGCTATGTTGAGATTTTTGTTAAGTGTTCTAAGACTTTAGTGGCGTAATTTTTCAGGAGCTTTTTGATTATTAATTTTTAAAAATAATAGTTATGCTATTTTTAAAAAAATAATTATGTCATTCCATTAAGAACAAGTTGCAGATATCATAAAAAAATTACAATTTCTATACATTAATTTTTATTAGTCGAAATCATTAAATTTTATAGGAAACTGCAAGTGTACGAACACTTTTGGGGTTCTCTGTATTTATGTACTTCATTGCATTTAAATGTAAAAAATATCATTAATTTTTTAAAAAATCGAGTTTTTGCATAAAATTTGGCATATTTAAAAAACTTTTAAAAGTAATACATATCTTTTAATTCCTAATATATAAAGATGTTCCATTATTTATGTACTGTATAAATATTATTTGAATACATTCATTAGAATTTTGTGTAAAAGATCCTAATTGCAATTTTTCATGAAAATTTTACTAAACTCGACAATTTTTATAATCTATAAAACTCTCCAGAAAACAGCAAAAGGGTTGAAAATTAGTTAAACATGAAGCTAAAGAGTTTGAGCTATAAATATGGTGAGTTTAATAAATGTACAACTAGTAGAACATTTTTCATATTGTATTTAAATCTTTAAAAGCATTGTCTGAGAAACTATGTTTTTTGGCTTCACGGTAAAGTTCACAAATGGATTTCTTTTTAAGACATTGAATTAACATTTTAAGAAAACTTTTATTTTATTTTATTTGTATTATAGACTATAATCTCTGTGTATGTATTTATGCATTTTATTGCACATACAATTTGTGAGAAAAAACATGCTTTTTTTTTTAAAAATTGACCAATTTCAAAAAAATAATATAAATCTTATCGCTTTAGGCACAGATAATGATGTTTTTTGTGTGCAGTTTTAATATTATTTGAATATATTAATTAGAATTTTCAATACAAGGTTTACTGTAACTGCAATTTTTAACTAAAAATTCACAATCTATCCAAAATAATTTAAAATTTTGTGGAATTGTATTTTAATTCCTGACTCAAGTGTAGTATAGGGGAGAGGGCCCTTTCGATTTTTATATAGATATTATTGGTTAGATAACGAATTCATTCTGGCTTCGGGAAACCTATCGCTAAGTGAAGTAGCTTGGCGATCGATTTTGGTCACCAAAAAAATTTGACATCGCCAAGTATGTATACTACACTTGAACCTTAATTCCTAGTTCTATGCACACCCTTTTTAAAGAAAAAAGTGTTTTTTTAGTTGAAAATTTATGTTTCAATAAAATGCTCCAAACGTAGCCACATACCTCTTAAATTTGTTTTTTAAGTAATCCGCCAAAAAAAGGCAGATAATCACATTTTTTCGCTAAATTCCTTTAAAAGCCTTACAAAATCAAAACAATCTAGTACTCATGTGTTCGTCCGCGGGTAGCGTGGTAGAAACGAAAAATAGTTCGGAAGATTTATGAGAACTAAATTTGTTGTTGAACCCCAATCTTTAAAATATGTAGCCAGTATATTAAAAAAACTTTTTTAATCCTGAATATCTTTTTAATTTGTTTGATAGTGTTAATTAACCATTTTTTGAAATTTTCAGTACGTGTAATGTCTCATATTTGTAAAGGCATGCGTTCAAATCTGATATAAACAAACTCATTTCAAACTGAGTAAGTCCATGTAGTCATTTTTGAGTATTTCTTTTTTCTCCGTGTAAATGGGTGCTGAAACCGTCTCTAAAATCTCTTTCCAGTTGGTTGAAAACTTGTGCATTTTGTAAATGTAAAAATCTACTGTTTTAGTTGTTTTTACATTTTTCTAAGGACAGAAATTTTTAAGTATATTAATTAAAAACATTAACTTAAAAACTATAATATTTGTTTTCTTTGGTCATAGAAGAGTGTAAAATCAGTTGATGTAATAAAAAAACGAGCTTAATTTGTAATATAGCAATGTATTTTTCTTTATTTCCATCTGAATGGATGTGTTGCTATTCAAACAAAACAAATGATAAAAAGAGTACTTACACACCTGGGCTTAATGAGTGTAACTTTAGTCACAATGTCTATTATTTATGTTACATAATATATAAAAAAAACTATTTCTTTCTTTCATTGTTTTGAAATTTTTACTCTGAGATATCTGTTATTTATCATAATGTTTCCTAGATATTTCTAATAACTTATTATTGAAGGGCTGAACTTTTTTAAATTAAAGTTATTTTTCTGCTGTATAGGATTTAAAGAAACAATATAATGCTTCTAGAAACATAAATACAACGTATTATGAACAAAATTTCTTCTGGAACTTGTTCAAATTGCGTACACATTTGTTTAACTATTAAATTGAATCTATTTTTGCAATTTTCAAAGATTTATATTTGTGATATAAGTTCGAAGACATACAGTTTATGATCAAATAATAGTTGCATTTTTTTTTCTAAAAGTAATATTTTTGTTGGCATTTGCGTATTATTGCAACCGTATTGGCCACATTATATAAAACGAAGTACATGGTTGCTAATTCAGTACGTACGACACATGCGAATCGTTACTGCCAATTTGACGAGTTATCTTTAACTTTGGCACTTTCGCGATAATACCATTTTGTTACAAGCAATAAATGTAAAAAAAGAATTTTGATTTCGAAGTTAAGTGGTAAAAATTTCATAAAATGTATATTAAATAATACGTAAGATATGAAGAAAGTGAAAATTTACAACTTAGGTTTCTCGTTTTTAAATCCCTTAAGATTTAGGTTAATACATATTTTTCTGTTAAAAATTCATATTAAATTCAACAGTATCGAAAATAAATGCTATAAATACTCATTTAATTGTTTTAAACTTGTGACGGGTGCTTACGCGTTTCACTAACCTTCTCAAATATACTCTTTAAATGTTTTATTTATTTCAACCAATCTCCACCGGGAGCCAAAAGCGTGATTTATGCAAATGAGATATTTTATATAAGTTCGGGTTTAGCGAGTTATAAAAATGAAATGAAAGAGGGAAATGAAATGAAAGGGGGAAATGAAATGAAGAGAAAGGAATGAATTGAGAGAGTACCCTTTCTAGTGGAAACATAGTCGACGTGAGAAAAGTCTATTGAAAAGTGTAGATAAAATAAGTTCAGGAAAGAACTGAGAGATAGCTGAGATTGAAGCCGCCCATTAAAGGAATCTAGATATTGAAGAAGCAGCTAGACGAACCTGCCATAACAAAAGGTATCAGGTTAGTTTGATTTCCCAAATTAAGTATAAGTGTGTAACTATAATTGTACGCGTCGACTCGCCTTAGATTCAGTTAAGATTCCGTCGTTCATGATTATTGAATCCTTCTCATACTCCACTGTGTTTTTTTGTTCTTAAAAGTTGAATAGTATTTGTGTAATCTCTTAATTAAGAAAAGTCAATAAATAAGATTGATTTATTAAATAAGTAGTAATTTATTATGAATTCAACACATCTAAATTCAAGTGATAACCGAAGGGGAGTTGATAATCTTAGGAGGTAGTGATAGGCTACGACAAACTCATATTTGATACATCAACAACTTCAAAAATGAGTGCATTATATAATCATTTTGTTCTTTCATTCTCAAAAATTTGATCCCGTAACAGGTTCAAAAATGAGTACGTACTTATTACCCAAAATGAGTTTGTACAATTCTCAAATTTGAGTACATGTGCATCGGAGCCATTTTGAGTATGTGAAGTACTCAAAAGTGAGTAATTTTCTCTCAGTTTTGAATTACCGTTTCTCGCAGTGTGCGTAAATCTATATATAAATGCTTCCAACTGTGACACTTGCCAAAAATTTAAATATAAAAACGCGTTACCAGCTGGTCGTTTAGTACCTAATGGGACTAATTACCTGAACGACATTGTTTCGTTAGATTTTTTAGGCCCTTACCCAGCTTCTAAACCGTCAAGATATAAATTTATTTTAGTGATAACTGACTCATTTACTAAATAAGTCGAGATAGTTCCCTTAAGAAAAACCTCAGCTAGAGCTAGAGCGAATGCCCTATTTGAAAATCATATATCGCTTTATGGAGCTCCAGTACAAATGATTTGCTATTATGGTCCCCAATTTATCTCCTAAGTTTTCAAACGCATATGTAACAGATTGAACATAAAACTTGTAAAAACGGTTGCATATAGACCGCAATCGAACCAAACAGAGAGGTTTCACCAGACCCTTCTCCAATTGATTTCGAGTTATTTAGAACAAAATCATGAAAATTGGGATCAAATTCTCAAGAAATTTTCCTGTGCTATTAGAACAGCTGTGCACGAAATAACTGGGAAAACACCCGCAGAATTACTTTTAGGTCGAAAACTTATAATCCCATTTCAGAAGTTGGTGATGGTAATGGACGGAGTGAGCGATAATATTGTTTGAGGAAGCGAGGTAGAATACAATGCTTCAACAGGATAGGTGTGGGCAAAATATTATAATCAGAGAAGACGGGAAGTTAATGTTAAGGTAAAGGATCTGGTATGGGTGTAAACACACCATATGAGATCTGCTTATGAAAATCATGCGTAAGTTTCAACCTAAATTTGAAGGGCTATATGAGGTAATGAAAGTGGAAAACAACAATGTGGTTATTTGGAAAGGGGTAAGCCTATTAGTAGTATTACCGTGCTAGTTTCTGGGCCACTTGTAACTGTTTATAAAATTGTTCGCCAGTATGTGGTTAAAGAATTGTTCGCCAGTATGTGGTTAAAGAATTGTTCGCCAGTATGTGGTTGATGAAGTGTAAGCGAGTATGGAGGGAAGGAGTTGTTCGCCAGTATGTGGTTGATGAAGTGTTAGCGAGTATGGAGATGAAAGTGTGTTGTCTCGGTGGAGAGTCTGCTAGTTTCTGGGCCAGGTGTAACTGTTTATAGAATTGTTCGCTAGTATGAGGGTAAAGAAGTGTTTACCAGTATGATGATGAAGGTGCGTTGTCTCGGTGGAAAGTCTGCTAGTTTCTGGGCCGTGCGTAACGGGTTAAAGAATTGTTCGTTAGTATGAGGGATTTGTTGTCGAGATGGGATCTTACCTTGATAACCAGAGGATAAGTCTTGGCTTACAATTAGTTACCTGGGAAAATGGGGGCATCTATTGGATACTTGTAATGGTTGTTGGCAAAGTTTCTCGGAGAAGTAGTTGTGCATCTTTTAGCCTGTAAGATGTTCACGCGCCATAAACGAAGCGATAAATAAACGTATTATGGTGGAGAACATCCTGCAGGCCTTCACACCCGAAGACCTACAAAAAGAAAATGAATTTCCGACAACCGCTCGAGCATTTGTTCTCGAGTTCGGAAATATAATCAAAAGAGTTTGTTTATCAATCACATTTCAGAAAATGAATTTCCGACAACCGCTTGAGCATTTGTTCTCGAGTTCAGAAATATCATCAAAAGAGTTTGTTTATCAATCACATTTCAGAAAATGAATTTCCGACAACCGCTCGAGCATTTATTGTCGAGTTCGGAAATATCATCAAAAGAGTTTGTTTATCAATCACATTTCAGAAAATGAATTCCGACAACCGCTCGAGCATTTATTGTCGAGTTCGGAAATATCATCAAAAGAGTTTGTTTATCAATCACATTTCAGAAAATGAATTTCCGACAACCGCTCGAGCATTTGTTCTCGAGTTCGGAAATATAATCAAAAGAATTAGTATTTCAATCACATTTCGGAAAATGAACTTCCGACAACCGCATGAGCATTTGTTCTCGAGTTCGGAAATATCATCAAAAGAGTTTGTATATCAATCACATTTCAGAAAATGAACTTCCGACAACCGCTCGAGCATTTGTTCTCGAGTTCGGAAATATCATCAAAAGAGTTTGTTTATAAATCACATTTCAGAAAATGAATTTCCGACAACCACTCGAGCATTTGTTCTCGAGTTCGGAAATATCATCAAAAGAGTTTGTTTATCAATCACATTTCAGAAAATGAATTTCCGACAACCGCTCGAGCATTTGTTCTCGAGTTCGGAAATATCATCAAAAGAGTTTGTATATCAATTACATTTCAGAAAATGAACTTCCGACAACCGCTCGAGCATTTGTTCTCGAGTTCGGAAATATCATCAAAAGAATTAGTATTTCAATCAATCAAAAAATGAAGTTTCAAGATCTTGAGATTCTCGAGCATTTGTTCTCGAGCTTAGATCCTAGCTGATTCAACAGCCTGAAGAATCACTAGCCATGTGATTCGAATATTGAAAACGCGATACACAATGGCCAAGGACCTTCAGGCCACCGGAAGGTAGGCCCAATCTTTATTGAACAAAATCTAAATGTCACACAGAAAGCATAATATACAAAGCAAACAATACAAGTATAAAATAAAAAATAATGGAGTGTTAAACAAGGTATGGAGTTGTTTATGTTGTATAAGATATCCTTACAAAATATATAAAACAATAATATGAATAGTTCGGAGCACGCATGCTATTGCTCGTACAAAAATATGAAACTCGTTACAAATATAGCATTGAGAAAAATAGCATTTTTAAATTAATCAATCATGTTATTTATTGAAAAATGTCCATAGGATAGAGAATGAATCCCATCATCTGCTAGATACTTTTTATCATAGTATGCCGACAAACCGATTTTATTTTGTATCACTGTATGCAGTTCATGTTTTTTTGAAATGATAGAACATTGGGTTTGCTTGAAAAGGATTCATCCTCCAAAATTTTTCGATAGTTATCTAAAGTAAAATTTCGTAAAGTAGATTTTTTTTTATTCCTTTGGCTGCTTTTTTACAGCTTGAACCAAAAGAATAAGCATACATTTTAGATTTTAACCCCACGAATTCTCTTATCTCGGTTCAATTGCTTCGCTTTTCAAATAACCTAATTTCCCCTGGTTTGAGTTATCGTGTAGGAAATGATTTGGGGGATAATTGCTAAAATCGAATATATCTGCGAAAATTATTTTCATGTCAGAAAATATGTCCTCTGTTTGAATTGAAAGATACAATGAGTCTGTGTCCATGTAAAGAAGTTCACTCCGATCGCGATATAACTTTTTAAAATTGATAATATAATTTGTACATATGCAATTTTGAAAGCTCTAGAATGCAAAAACCTCCGTAGATGGGTTTATCAAGAATTAAATTGGGTTTCCGAATCAAATAATCGTTTTCTGTCTAAGATGAAAAGATAATTTAAAATGAACAATTATCCCTAAGGTTTGAAGACTCAAAGAAAAAAAAGTTCCTCACAAGAAGGGAAAAAATAACTTACCATTATTCATGCTCATATTGAAATAAGACTAGGCGGGGAAAATATTCAAGGAGCGGAGAAAAACGACCTCGTTCGTAGTCTCGGATCTGAATGTGTGCGATTTCTGTGGAAGAACTATTTATTCAAAAATCTCATAGGTTTTCTAAATATTAAGGTTATTTCCAGTGTTTCTTACCTACCCCCCTACCTTAGTCCTGCCTCTTAAAATTCCCTCCTACTGTGCTTTCGTTGGTTTAGCTATTTCGAGTGATTCTTACCTCTCCTAGCGCAATCCCTTTTCTGCTCGAACAAACCCCTCCCGCATCGAATATTTTCCCCAGGTGTGTGTACGTGTATTTTAAGAATAATTTTCTACGCCTCCAAATCTTTAGAAAAGCCGATGTTTAAAACAAATAAATATAAAGAAAAATGATCACACACGAGCACGTATATTTTTGAGATATATTTATTTCATTACTTTCTTAAAAACAACAAGAGATACAGAGTATTCAACAAAATACATCGTTACATAACATGAAAAAATCATAATTTAGTAGAATATTCGAGAATAAAATTTTCAAAAATAGTTAGAATAATCGTAAAATTTACAAAAACATTGTTCGTTTATAAAAGGTTTTTTTCAATTGTTATTTTCAACAAATTTATAAGTTCTTTATCGGTTAAAATCTGGAAAAAACCATGATTAAAGGAATCACTATTTGAAAAATTGTTTTCTGAACGGCAAAGAGAGTCTGTTTCAACACAATCTACGATGTTAGAATGCAGCCTGTTTTCACGTCCATAAACAGAAAATTTCTTGTTTGGAGTCATTCGATGTAGCCAACACTTTCCAAATTTGTATTTCTGATCATTTGTATGTATTAATTCCTCAATTTCCTCATTATTCAGGATTTTTATATAGTAAACTCTTTTCTTGGTTAACTGATCAAGGTTCGAGCTCCTTAAAACATTTCGCAAACATTCAAGGATATTAGGAAACACAGTTCATAATGAATATAATCATATGTTTTAGCAGAACCGAGAATGAGATAACCGTAGCTCTCCATGGTAGACATCGGAATGAAGAAAATCCCATACAAACATATTTTTAAACATGCTCTACAGAAAAAATAATTTTGCAACGTGTATTCATAGGAGATGTATCGTTTTTTAACTTATAATTCGCATTATATTTTTGAACATAATTGACTTAAATAAATCAACACCTGTCTTTTAAAAATTGCATTTACTACACCTTCATGAAGATTTTTATAGGAAAGCGAGTTACAACTTGAAATTTTATCATTGTGTTTAGCAATAAAAGAACCAGATAACTCCTTGCTTTTGAATATTTCATCCCAATCGAGTTCATTTTCCAAGATATCCATTGTATTTTCGCTCAGATTTTGATATTTTGATACTAGTTTCATATCCAAAAAAAAGATGTGTGTTATTAATAATAAATGCCTCATCTAAAGTCTGATATTGTGAAATTTTCTTCCAGTCCAGCTGAGATTTGAATTCAAGCATGAAACTCTGTGATAAATGTTGATGTTGTGATATTAAAGCGGTATTGAGTCTAAATAATCCCTGAAATCCCTGTCGTATAAAATTTTCAGATAATTTTTGATATCTACAAATCTTATCCCAATCAACTTTATCTCTAAATTCGCCAATAAATTCCTCAGAAAGGGTTCGGTATCTAGATAAAATTGCCCAATCTAATTTATGCTGTAGATTTCTTATAATATCTTTGGTTAATTTTTTTTGCGAAAACGCCTTCCAATCGACATCTTCTTCTACCGAGGACATGATAATACTCTAACAATTTACTCTCAACTTCAAAGTCGAATCTGGAATGGAAAAGAAAATACAGTCCGCTTCTTTTAAAGCTTTTTATGATTATGTAATAGGGGAGAGGGCGAAAATTATTTTTAAGAAGGATGATGGAGTCTTACACGTGTGTAACATGTTATAACATGATGCTTTATTAAAAAAAAATACAAACTTTTTTCTTTTTTTAAAAAAACTTTCATTTTATTAAATCACTCTAAAAGCTTACAAGATATAATTTTAGCGAAACATGTTTAGATTTGTAAATGATTAGAAATACATAATTCACACAAATAAATTGTTCATAAATCATAATCAGGTTCTTACATAAATTTAAAGAAATACAAAATATCTTGTTTTTTCTACAGTGGTGCGTGTAGATCGATTAACAGTTCATCAGCATCAAGTATTTTCAGGTATCCAATTTTGAGTCGATAGCTCGGGCTATCTGGAACTTTCATTTCTATACTTTTGACATCGATTATGCATTGAAGTAGATCTTTATAAAGTTTGTTAGCTCCTTGGTAGATATAATACGGTTTGGAAAGTGATGATTGATGCAGATAGACATAGGAATAAGTGATGTCTTGCTTCCCATTGTGCAAATACTTGACGATGCTTGAGTTATTTAATATCCTAAAATACAAAATGGAATTTCCATCATCGTTTTTCTGTTCTATAGCATTTTTCACACAGTTTATTATATCTTTGTATAATGTGTTATGTATTTGATAAACACACGTTCCACTTGAGTCGACAATCAAATATCCATAACGTTCCATGATTTGCATGAGTTCTCTTTTAAACTACTGTTACAGAGAATTTTCGACGTTTGAAAGCGCACGACAGAACTGGCGTCCTCTGCTAAGATAGAATACGCAACAACTGCCAAGTTTTAGGTTTCGGTTCACAAATCGTTTGATGAAAATCTCATTTTCTTTTTTGTTGAATTCGTTCAATCCGAGAAGAGGTAAATGTCTGCTTAATACCCAAAGAAAGTATAAGCAAAAATAACCACAAGTGTTAGTAAAATAATCTTGAAAACCAACTGAATTATAAAAAATTTCTGTTGAATTATTTTTCAAAAACCTAAGTATATTTTTGTTCGTTGGTGGGCGCCCATAGCTATCGAAATAAAAGGCTGCATTAGGTTGAAAGGAAATGCTAACCCAATGACTGCCAGGAAGATTCTTAGGGTCTAAATTGATTATAAATGATACAAATTCATTCTTTCGTTCGGGTAAATCATCCGAAGCAAATACTCCCCCGAAATGTCTCTTAATATTGAAATCTCTACATGCTAAGCGACAAATAGTGAAAGTATCCATTCTCCCGTCTTCTCTTAAAAATCAGTGAAAACGTTTCGTGCTTTATCGATTTCTATCGTATTTCTGTATTCCGCATAAACAATTAAACTAACCGTCTCGGGCAGAGAACGCGGCTTATCAACGGCAAACTTAATATCAATAGCGATGTTACCAGTTCTATTAATACTCATATGAGTTTCACCGGCTGTCATATCTGGCGTTAAGTCAATTGCATATAATTTATAACCTTTAGAATATTCTCCGTAGGTAATATTTATATTTTGCGAATTATGAAAACGATTCAAATCGGTGAAAAGGCTGAGGTAACTACGTGCGTATAAATTATTATCAAAATTAGGTTGGAAGGGCTTAGAAGGAATCATTTTTGATCCCTCTAATACGGAAAGATAATTTAAGTTATAATGCTGAAAATTAAATGGGTTTTTACTGAAATTTCCATTATAAGCTTCATTTGATACGAATCCTAAAATCAGACGAGTGGGAAGTTGTCCAATGAAAGCATTGGCAATCGTAGAAGATTGTAATCCACTGCTAAGAGCAAAAGATCGAACCTCTGCGCGTCTAATTGGCATTTTAATAAGACCTCGTTCTAAAGCTTTTTCCTGTGCTAAAACAACAGAGGCTGCTACGTTAATTTTTTGAACGAAAAGGCTCGGAGACTTCAGACATATTTTATAGTTATCTACGGGCGCCATCAAAGAAAAGGAATCTTTCTGTCGTTCTAATTTTATTCGCGCGTTAACATCGTTCACTAAAAGTTTAGGTTGTGCTGCTAAATCATAATGAAGGATTCCTATTAAATCAACCAATTTAGAAGTTTTACAAATAGATTTTCTGGTGTTGAACCCCGTATTTGCACTAGTGGCACTCGCGTTATCATGCTCTGATGCTGTATCTTTGTGAAACAGTGCAGAAGACAAGAAAGAATCTTGGCTTGATTTTGATGTAAAAAGCAAACTTTCAAAAAAAGATCGGTAAGAATAATTGCTTTGATTGGCAATCTGTATATCATTTAAAAAAACACTAAATTCTGACCACATTGTATTCAAAATATAGCTGAGTGGAGCAACATGATCATTGTCTCCTATAACACTATTATTCTTTTTTAAAATCTTAATCTGCAAATGCAAAATGCTATGAGCTAGATCTAAATAATGCTCTCCATTCCCGCTAATATAAAATTCGAGCGGAGCAGTATCACTCAGAGACGCCAGGGGATGAATTTGCACGAAAGACGAGGAATCTATTGCTAGCTGTGTAGGCAAAGTTGAAAACAAATCCAGCTCACTTTTAAGACAAATATTTGATTTTTCATCCATTATGAAAAAATATCTTCTGTCCGCGTTTTGCGTCGTTTTGCTTTCAAATGTGTCCTTTTTTTCTTTGTGCGTCTTTTTATACCTTTTCCTTATTGCAATTTTCGAAAAAAATCATCTTTAATTTGTTTTGAAGTTTCTCGTAAACGGTTACGAGCTGAATCTTTAAACGAAGTTCCACCGGCGACATCGTGCACCACATTTTTACCCGTTCGCAGTAGATGATTTCCTAAATATTTTCCTGCTCGCAACGCTAGTGGTGTTATATAGCGTCGAAGATCACCAAAAAATCCATATCCTCGTTGATAAGGAGACCCTTGGAAATAATTTCCACCCATCTGATGTTGATAGTATAACTCACAATCCTTTTTACTCAGATGCATCTTGTCTTGTCCAAAGTAAGAGAATGAGTAAGTTTTGAAAGTTTAAGATATTATATAACTTTTCGTCTAAACGAAAGCACTGCATACGTTCTTCCTCCTGTAAAAATAATATTATCACCAGAACTGGTTCGGAGATCAATTTCAATTGTCTCTACAAATGCTTTTTTTATTGGGAAGTAAAGAGGTTTCTCATAATACTTAACTATTTGATCGTCTTTTTCATTCAAACACGGTATTATCCGCAACAGAGGAGAAAAAGAGTCTCCCACATGATGAGACTCTACCACATCGCTGTATACAAATATATATATTTCAGAGATCCCCGCATTTAACTGCATCGGATATTTTCCCGTGTAAGAGCCGCTCGTCATTTCCGTTTCGCTATAGCCCAATAGATCAGCCAGACCCTGACCGAGAATCAGCTTGACATGTGGGGGAACTTCGTTAGCTACGTGAGAATTTTGTAAATGTGTTAAAGTTACGAAATGAAATGCATCAAGTAGTTCTTTTTCTGTTTTATACATTCCAATATTTAGGAATAGATCGTGTTTTTGCTTAAAGACGTCAGTTTTTTCGAAATATTCCTTTACTACTATTTTAAAATGATCATTTTTATCGATAGGATGAGCTCTGTTTACTTTGAATGAAGTGATGCCTTTTAAAATCATATCTTTTTTTAAATTCAATTTTTCTAGTAGCGATTTACCTAAAGATTGCGTAAAATGAACTTCGATATTCTTTGCGAGATGGATGTCAACATCGCTCGTGATATCGTTGTAAATGAAATGGATTAGATGTTCTAAACGTAATAATTTTATGTTTTCTCTAAAGGCTTCAAATAATTGTTTAGGTGTTTTCGGTATAGCATTTTTATTATGGTGGGGTATGACAGGGATAATATGCTCAACCACACTCAAGGGATTTGTGTTCATTATGGCAAAACTGAAATCATTTGACAATTGTAGAGGTGGACGAAACGTAAATGTTTTTGAAACATTTATAACGATGTCATGATTTCCTAAACTTAATATATGCAAAAAATTCGAAGATTTAACGTATTGCAAATGTATTTTATATCCCTCTCCTAGAAACAGTTCGACTTCCCTTTTTTATTTGCTTTGAAAGAAAATTTCACATTTTCACCAACATGGGTAGCAATTTGCCTGTTTAATAATTTGAAGAATATTTCAGGATCATTTGTTTCGTACTTGAACTTAATTTCAAACGGTTGTTCCTCTTGGATTATCTTTCTTTCTTCTTCTAATAATATAGTATAAAAGTTATTATGATTACCAATATTAAACCAGTTTCACGGAATACAAATTTCCGAAAGAGCGACTTCCCAATCATCAAATAGTATAAGCGGATGAGATAGTTTTGTTCTATAAAACGATTGCGTGTTTTTGGGGAAGTAATCCATGTTAGCATTACTCGGTAGAGTTAAGTAGAAATCCGAAATCCTTTCATCCATTTTGCTCTCACCCAAGAATTAAAACGACTATCAAAACCTTTCCACTTAACGAGATATTCCTTGTTAGCACCAATACCTTTTGTTCTTAATACCTTTTCGATTCTCCAAAAAGATTTTGAACCTTTTTCAATTTTTTGAAGTTCGCTTTCATAGAAACGACCTTTTAATTTTATTCCTGCGAAATCTTTCAGGAAATACGTCGGGGGATTGGAAGCAAAACGCTCGGCTATGATGAATAATTCCTCACTCCAGTTTGGTAAATAGCCTCGCTAGAAAGTTTTCCTACTTTTCGAAATTCTTGCTTGTTCACCGATGTTGAATTTGTAGTTGAAGTTTCTTTTATAACCATATAGTTTCCTAAAAATGGTAGGTTCCAATTTTGAAGTGACTTGGTTGGGAGCAAAAGATGTACTGCGATGAATGCTATCGTTGTAGCTTTTTTAAACTTTTGTCAAAATATCGATGTATTTATAGGATCCTCTATGCGTAAAAATTCGGAATAGTTTGTTTTTAAGAGTGCGATTAAAT
This sequence comes from Trichonephila clavata, assembly GCA_019973975.1. Lineage (NCBI taxonomy): Eukaryota > Metazoa > Arthropoda > Arachnida > Araneae > Nephilidae > Trichonephila > Trichonephila clavata. The sequence goes on from BMAO01037887.1 coordinate 32,480, forward strand.
CTCTCCACGACACTAGCTTTGTATTCGCTATGTGAACTGTAATGATTAATCTTATTTTTTGTAAATAATTTTTGAAGTTTTTTGTTATAAAACTCTCTACCCTGATCGGTTTGCAAATGTTTTATAGGTCCTATCTGTTTCAATAGTTTCTTAAAGGCTTCTAGGACTGCGTTAGCACTTTTATTTTTTAGAGCTTGCACATAAGCCTTTTTCGAAAAGACATCAATAGAAGTCAGAAGAAATTTTATGCCTTTATTTTGTCGAGAAAATTTCGACATATCTACTAAGTCACTTTGAATTAAATCCCCAATCCCATAGGATAAAGTTTTTCGACGCTGAAACTTGAATCGTAGTGGTTTGTGGAGTGTGTAGGTATTTTGTTTCATCAACCATTTTTCTGCTACTTTTACAGGGATGCTTGCTTCTTTAGCTAGTTTTTTCACTCCTCCATATGAAGCAGGATTTTGAACATCGTAGTATATACTATCTAATATGTCCTCCACTCTTTTATCATACAACTTGGTGATTGCCATCCTCCGTGCCCTACCATAGCAACTTTCTCATCATCTAGTTCAGGAGATGAAACACTTCTTTTCATCGAACTTTGAACTTGATTTTATACTTTGAAAGAGGGAGCAATTTCTTATTACCCATCCAACTGTGAGGGATATTTATTTCTCGAATTGCTTTTAAAAATATTTGAAAATGGACAGGTTCTGTTTGTGTTTTTATATTCCTCAAAAGGTATGAGAAAAAGTCAACAATGCGCGAGTCTTTTATAGGAAGATTATCTCGCGTCATTTCTCCATATTTGTTCCAAGAATAACCTCGAGTTATTAATTTATCGACTATAGAAGGAATATATTTCACATAAGAGCGAGGAGAAGATGTTATTATATCTTTCAAAATGGGATCCAGTTCCGCATCGGCTTTCACATTTTCGAGCATTTTATCTTCAAATTGTTCACCCGCTTTTTGAGAAGCAACTGCTCTGGGATGCTCATTTTCATCGACGATGCTCACTCTAACTGGCTCCGAAGGTTCGCGAGCGGTGTTTTGATAGCGAGTGAGTAACTGGCTCAATAATTTCACTTTGAGATCATCTGCTAATTGTTCTCGATCTAACAGCTTAGAAACTTCATCCTCTAATCTTAATTCTGTTTTCTGTGCTTGATGCCCGATCAAAAATTCTGGGGGAACAAGTGCCATTCTTTTAGACATGATTTCAAAATTCTCAATGAGTTAGTTTGACTTTGTGTTCTGTTTTATATACTTCTTCAAACATTACAATCTTTTACCAATGGCCTTTCCGACCAATCCCGCTATTCCTGATATCACAGCGGGTAAAATTAAAGGTAAGAACCCACCACTTTGTTTTACTAGTGTACTTTTCTTTGTTTTCAAAGCCCTTTTTCGACATGCTATTTTTCTAATACAATTTTTGTATTTACGTAGTTTTTTTATGTTCACGGGAATATTACCCACTAAAACATTTAAACATATTTCACTCAAAGATAATATTTGCGATTTAGTCGCATTTTTTAATAGTATTCTTCTTTGCTTGGGTCGTGATTTCGCGAGCAAATTCAAAAAATCATAATTTTGTTTTAACCTATTCATTTTGGGCGATAAATCCAATGAATCCCATGTACATCGGGAAACAAACTCTCTCTAAGCCTGTGTTCTTCGTGTGTGGTTGGATGTAAATCCACAACTAAATAACCATAAGCATGTGTGGTTGCTTTTATATAAGCGTCGGTCAAAAACTGAGAATTTCGCGGATATAACTGACGAGCAAAACAATTGATTTGGCTCATATCGCGAGAGTTCTTAAATAAAATTATGTAATGAGAATTCAAACTGATATCCCGCATTAGTTTGAATTTCGGAAACAAATTTTGCAATAAAAGTATCACGATTATGTTTCGATGGTGGGATACAACTGTAAATAATTCGGATATTTGTTCATTGAGTCTATGCATCAAATCATCAATCACTATTAAGTCAACGTTTTCGTAGTTCTCAGGAAGACCCTCAACAAAATCTATACCCGGTTCTTCCAAGAACCAAGGCGAAGAGTAATTATAACACCATTTTACATTTTTAATATCCGCATCATAAACTTTATTTTTTATCATTTTACGAACCAGAGGCGTTTTTCCGGACTGGCTAGGGCCTATAATCAAACAACTGCTCGGATGCTTTAAACTAAACATTGTTTACACAACTTTCCGAATTCTCTCTCACTAAGCTGCACGCCTATAATTTGCGGCTTTATAAGATTCGGTTCCTCTTTCCAAAAGTAACGAATGTCGTAAACTCTCAAATTTTCTCTCGTACAAATATGAAAATATAGCCGTCTACCTAAATTTTCCGAATAGATACACGACGAGTTAGTTAAGTCTACCCGATCGGTATACTGACAATTATCACCGCGAAAAATACAAGGAAGCGCTAAACTTGCGATAAGAGAAATGGCTATTAAACCTAAGGTAATCAAACACCACAGCTTAAATGTAGATAAATTAAATGCCATTCTTTTTTCAAATTTTACTGCTCTTCTTCATGGCGTGTTTAACACCATGAAGACAACTCATTAAATGGCTTTCGAAAGAATACCCATGAGTTTTTATTATCATCACTGAAAGCGAGCACTCTCCTAATTAGCAAACCATCATCGCAGCTGAGCAAAAAAGCTTTCTTAAATAACAACATTTTTTATTTCTCCTCTCTCGCAGTCCTCTTGATTTATTTCTACCATCTCACTTTTCATCACGCGGACACACATCACACAGAAAGGCACGCATACACACGTGCGCTTCATTCACTTTCTACCCTCCTCTCCTACCGAGTTTCTATTTCTTCCCAAACCTCCCCTCACCGACCTCCAACTGGCCCAGAAACTAGCAGACTCTACACCGAGACCACACACGTTCACCTCCATACTCGCTTACACTTCATCAACCACATACTGGCGAACAATTCTTTAACCACATACTGGCGAACAATTTTATAAACAGTTACAAGTGGCCCAGAAACTAGCACGGTAATACTACTCCTATTACAGTGAATTAAAATCAGGTACGGATTTACCACCCAAGAGAAAAGGATGAGGGTGATGTGGAGACAGACAGGTCTAATGGTAAAGGATCTTGAGCAGCACAGGGAGAAGCTGAGGGTAGTGAAAGTATAACCATAGAGGAAAGCACTGAAGTGGAGCAATTGCAATGTAAGTAAAAAAGTGAAGGGTCATCTTTCACAATAGACAATCGAAAGCTCCAACTTCACAATGATAACAGAAACAAAAGGAGGCACCAGAAAGAAAACCAACTTCTTCACTGGAAGAAGACAAGGTGGTAAAGAGAGAGAGAGGCATCCTCCAGAAAGAGAAAATTTGTGAAAGAGAAGAGTTCCTTCTTCATTACAGGAGGACAATGAAATTAAAAGACAATCCCGTGGGAGCCACAAGTGGCGGAAGAAACAAGCTCCACAGCCTCTACAAACAAGTCCAAGAACCAAGAAGATACCCAGGAAACATAAGAACCAAGAAAGCGGATGATCCAGTCCTTATCAATCTCGCAACACTGCGGCAGCCAACGACAGACAAGCCTTATCTGGAAGGTCAAGTCCTTACCCACTGCGCAGTAGAGGACGAATAAACACAAGACAAGAGATGTCCAGAAGGTGAAGTCCTAACCCACGGCAAAGTAGAGGGAGACTCAACGAAAGACAAGCGATACTAGGAAGGACAAGTCCCTACCTAACAAGGAAGCAAGGAGAAGGAGAAACGTCAAAGAGCCGGATGCGCATATATAGACCCTACAAGCGGCGCAGAGGCCAAGGTACAACCAAAGAAGGATTCGCTTTAGAGGAGCAGCAACTATTTACAATGGAGCTATTTTAAAGACGTCTCAGTCAAAGGTCCACAAGCGTAGGGTTTCTAACTGGAGACTCACCAGAAAGACAATAAAGAAATATTGCCAGGTTGTATTGTTCCTTTCTTTTTTCTCTTCTGACAAGCAGTCAGGTCATTTTTGCGAAAAGCAAGTCTGGATTACTAATAACTTCTATAGAGCAAAAATTAAAACACTAAGATGGGTGCATTTTTCTTTTAGTTGAAAAATGAAATATTGTTTTTAAATTTATTCCAAAATGTGGAAAATATGTGTTTATTTACATTTGTTTTACTACCAAAGGAGAATTGTCTAGTAAGCGTCAATTCCTTGCATTGTTTGTTTATAGTATAGTATATTTGAAAATTGTGTGTATTTATGTACGTATATAACATCTGGCCTGGGACGTGGCGTAAATAGGAACAATTAACAATAATTCTAACAGCGCAGAGTGAATGGAAAGGTAAGTTTGTGAAAAAACCAGATGGTGTTTATAAATGTGAAATTATGCATTTAAAAGTGATTAGTATAAGGCATATATGCATAACTGTTTAATGTTTGTAAATGTATATATATTGCTAATTAATCCTATTCAATGTATAGATGCAAATTAGTACCGGGTATTGATCTTATTTCCATTTCAGGGTGGCAGACCCTGAGGGTCCACTAATTGATGATGGATGTAAAAAAAAACTAATGTAAAACAAGAAAGAGTTAGATATTAAGTATTAGTGCACGACTAGGGTTTTTTCCTCAGGGAGGTTTACCCTGGTCCTAGCCCGAATGGATTATATATATTGGGAGAGAAATGCAACGAAAAAAATTTAAAAATGAATCTAGGTTAGTGTGTTCGAATCTGATCAGGAAGTAGAATAACTAAAATTTCTTGAATCAGTTATAAAATGTATTACTCTATCGGGTCGTTGAGACCCTAATATAAATCCTTCATGGAGGGAAGTCGTAATTCCCTTAATAATAGACCTCTTATGCAAAAATGGGTCTATTGAAAACTTTCCTCCGAAGAAGATATGATTATGTAAAATTAAGACTTCGAATAAAGATATTAAACTTTCGAGTCAAGCAAGAGAGAGACTGCTAAAACGGATAGCATTCATTGATTAGTGGGAAGCTAGGCAAGAGAACTTGGTTACTTATTTGGTTAATATTAAGATTGATGAATTGGTCCATAAGTGTTAAATTTAGATTTGAAAGAATTGAATTAGAAGGTGTATTGCTTCGACGAAAGTGATTCAATTTATTGTTGATTCACCTAGTATCTCGTCTACCCTGCGATTGCTTCCTATATTTAGTAATTGGTGCATTTCTTAGTTTGGGTCGTTGAATTGGTGTCGCAATTAAGAACTGTTAATAAATAGAATTTGTATTGACTATGGCTTATCTTCCTTCCTACCCTCTCACACTAAGGGATGATTCGGGCCCTTACATTACTAATGCTAATGTTTTTTTAAAGAGATACAGTTTGTCCATGGTATTGAAATACTTGTCATCCGGGGTTTTCTTTGTGGTGAAAATGAAACTTTTTCATTGAAAGCAGGAATTTGGATTCTTAAAAACATTCCATAAAGAACAGGGTTTGGCAAGGCAACGCGTAATTTTTTGCTTGAGAAGAAATGAAAAGAAAATGCAAAAGATATTTTCTCTGTTCCTATTGTAATGTAAGAAAGCATTCCTTCAAATTGTGTGTGCATATATATATGCACAAACACACAAAATCCGTTTGAAAAAGTGGTACGAACATGAAAGGTTTTGTAAGAAATTCTTTCAAGATATATGAAGCGTTTTTCATAGCAAGCAGAGTGTACTTCGAAAAAGCAAGCATTGAAGGGATTTTAACCATTATAAAATAAAAAATAGTATGAAAAATTTGAAATGGAAATAGATTTTTCCATTTTGCATTCTGTTAAGTATTCTGCTTAGTTATATACAACAAAGAAATGTGCCTTTTTTCTGAACATCTTGGACAAAAAAATTTACCGTTTATGAGGTGGAGCTTTTAAAAAAAGCAACCTTCTAAAAAATGAAAGAAACATACGAAACTGTTTCACAAATCTGCAGCTAATTTTACATTTGCTGTTGGAAGAAATATTCGAGAGATAGCTCAATGAATAAAGATAGCTCTAATATTTTATGAAATTATTTGTATAAAATTACTTTACACTTGTTCCAAGTTGACAAATAACAAAGTAAACGAAAGAATCTTTCTAATGAGAAAACTGCAGATCCAAAAGGATGTCAGTTGGCCTGCAATTAAATATCCAATGATTGTGAATAAAGGGAAGGAAAACAAATGGATAAAGACTAATAACAATAATGAAAAGGCAGCAGACTGTATGCGGCGCCGACTCACCACAACCCAAACGGCGGCTCGGAAGCATAAAGAAGGATGTAATTGCCGGAGAAAGAAAAAGGGAATTATATGTTTGGATAAAAGGGTTTCGAGGGCACTAAAAAAAAAATTCACATTAAAATTTTGCTCTTGGAAACCGTAAATCGTGAAGAATCCCCTTTTGGTGGAACGCGGGGATCGTAAAATTCCTTCACAAAAAACAGGAGACCTCTACATAGACATTGTCTCTTTAACCTCTGTGTTCGGGAACACTCTCATTTCAATTCCCTTGCACTCGAGAAAATGAAATTCTCACGCAGGGATTTTATAATTTTTTTGCAGTCTTTATGATGAAAAGAATTTTTGATTTAAAAAAATAAATTATTAAATAAAAACCTACAAGTAATTCGACAATGAGGAAATACTTGACAAGTCCTTTATAAATATACAAAACTAAAGATTTTCTCCCAGAAAAATTTCTATTTGTTAGTATAATTACGAATAAAATTTTTTTTAAGTTATCACATAAACAAGCAATTGTTATTGTTGCAATTACAATGAGAAGATGTGTTACTTTCTGATCCAACTTTACTAAATCCAAAACAATTTTCCTAGTTTGAAATTGATTGAAATGAAAATGTACTTTTCTAATTTGATTTTGAAAGGAAAAAAAACTTTTGCTAATCTACTTTCAATATTTTCAAAAGTGTCCCACATTATACATAGGTTGATAAAAATAGAAAAAGTTTTGGTTTTTACTCAGATGTCCAATAGAGGTGGGACAAAATTTCTAATCCCTAGTGCAATCATAAATAATGATTAATTTTATTAAAAAAATTTTAAATGCTCATTTTTCGGGTAAAAATTACGCTTTAATATTTCAATTTCCGTAACACATTCCAAAAACTCAAACTGATCTTTCGAAAGCTCCTTTTTTCATGTTTAGCGTACGAATAATTAAAATTTAAAAATTATTTGCCCTAAGTTGTGCAAGCTTATTTATTTTATACGGAATATTTGATTTGATTTTAATTTACGTCACTTCTAAAGCAACAAGAGGGCTTTGGTGTGGTTCCCTCAATTTTGAAGCATGGTTAAGTGACGAGAAAGATGTCTGAGCTGGGACCCTCTCTCAAAACTTCCGCACCATGCCAGGCCAATAATAATATGCGTTTTATTGTACATTGTGTTGCGTTTTGAGCATACGCTTAGTAATTTAGGTTTTAATAATTTATTGTCAATCTAGAAAAACATCAGAGTGAAATTTAAAAATTCAACTGGATCATGAAAGAAGGACGATGTTCTAAAAATTGGACCGAGAGAAAGCTTTGACGTCATAGTGTTCTTAAAATGGGGAAAAAGACCTCTCGATTGTGTGGCTACTAAGAAAACGATCAGTGCACGTGTTCAAGTTTGGGATGCGTCGGTGTTTCCTTTTGGGTCCATTGTGTGTAAATTCCTTTCCCAGGTGACCGGAGGATTACTAGGAAAGGAAAAAAGCACCAAGAATTCTATGACCTTGTATTGCCGAAAATTGAGCATTTTGAAATATGTATCTACGCACCAGAGATCTTACTCCAGATGGCTACTAGTCACGCTCGCTTCTGCAAAGGGAGATTCTGTGAAGTGCCGTTGATCCTTACGTCTTCTCCTATTTTTGTCTCATTTGAATTGGGAATCAACGCCATTCGACATGAAACAGCGTTGTGTCATAGGCATAACCCTTCGAAATTCAGAACTGCATTCGGGCATTGCTTGATTGATCATTAACGTCGCACACAAGGGTTAATGGAACCAAAGTCAAGTGACGAATTCCTACACAGTGAAGGAAAAAGATTCAACTTGATAAGGTGTGCTCTACAAGAAATTACTTGGTAGAATCCACGGCCCCATTTCAGTTGAATATTCTCTCATTTCGTAACAATTGTCAAAAATTAACAACTTTTAATGTGGCCGCAGTAACCTAATGGTCAGGGTCATAAACTCATAACCAGCGTTTTCGAGTCAAGTCTTGATGTCATGTCTCACGTTGGTGTGGTGTGCAAGTTTGGAGTATGAGATGCCAACCCATTTATCATCCTCATCACTTGACCACGGTTCAAAATGATGAGATCCGCTACTAATAGCCATCATGTTGCTTTAGCTGTGACGCTAATAAGCCCTCACTCATGTAAGAACTCTTAAAAGGTTCAAGTTTAAGGTTAAGGCTATAAAATGCGCTTCTCCAAAATTTCCATGCACCCAAATTGTATTTTTTATAGCAAAAAAAGATTACCTACCTACCTAATGCTAGTCGAGCACTGTGAAAAATCTGCCTTTTTTAGCAATATAATAATGGCGGAGAGCTTCGCTGAAAAAGTTTTAGACAATCATTTACATTAAATAACTTTTTATAAGCAGGCTTTCCGAAGTTTTCGAATTATTTGAGCACAGATAAAAATTTATTTAACGCTGTGATATCTAGAAAAAAATGTTTAAAAATGCAGAGATCCTTAAGATGTGCAAGGGGAAAAAATCTTTTCTTGAAATGTAGTGAACCCAACGCAATCAAATAATACTAATAATAATAAGTTTCTCTTCGTACACATCATCGTAACTTGAAAGAACAGTTTCCAATACAAGGGAATTCCAGTAAAGTCTATAAAAATCTCGTCAAAAAGATTGCCATTTTTAGAAAGAAAAAGGAAGATTTAGAGTGCTTTTTGCTACTCTTTCAAATGCATCGATCAAAATATATAGAAAAAAAAAAGAATTTCACCGAAAAATCCCCTCATTGAAATCCCCCTTTTTTCTTCTTGTAACTGTTGATAAAAAAGCCAATGACAAATGACAAAATACAATATAATACAAAATTTAATAAATAAAAACTTATATATATATATATATATATATATATATACTAGCCATTACCCGCCCGCTTCGCTGGGTATTTCATGATGTTTTATAAATTTTTACTGCTTATATATATGTATAATCTATTGATATCTAAGTCCAAGCATTAAGAATTCGATTGTATTGAAAAATATACTTATACCTTTAACTGTCACCTGTTGATAAAAAAAAAGGGCAGAACTCATCTAATTTGTATTTTCTAAAAATCTCTAAGATTGAAGTATAGAATGATGTTTGCTCTTTCGTAACCCAAAACCAAGTGGATTCCCGCAAAACCAAATTTCGGGGGATCTCTACTCCGTAAATTGAACATGCAAGCCAAATTGCAAGTCTAAATCTAACAGAAAAAAAAAAAAGTTTTACTATCAATATCCCCGTAATCCCGTTGAGAGCCGTTTTCCAAAATAACCGCTCTTAGCGGATTTCAATTCAACAAAAGAAAAATGGAAACCAAATTTCATTATTATAGTCCATGTAGCTCGAAAGAAAGAATTTTTTTGTCAATACGTCCCAGTAACCCCCTGCACGCCCCCCAGAACTTGATTTACTTAAAATACATTCTTAGTGGATCCCTATTCAACAAAAGAAACATGCTTAACAAATTTCACGTATATGGGTCTAACAATTAAAAACAGGAATTTTTTTCTGTAACTCCTCTTGACCCCTCGCAACCATCCATAGGGATCAATTTTCGTTTTACTCTTTGTTAGAGGAACTCTATTTCATGAAAAGAACATGCCTACCAATTTTCAAGCAGGATGATCAAGTAGTTTAAAAATGGAAATATTTATCGATTACGCCTCTTAATCTCCCGAAATTAAACTTAGTAGTTGATATTCGCGAAACCCATTTTGTAGCGGTTCTCTACTTTACGAAAGGAATATGCTTATCAAATTTCAAGACTGTACGTCTAATAGTTTAAAAATGGGGTTAATTATCTATAACGCCACTTGAGCCCCCGCAACGCCACTTAGGGTCGGTTTTCACAAAACCCATTTTGTAGGGGAATTGCGCTCTATGAAAGGAATCTGCTTAGCAAAATTTGAAGACTGTGCGTCCAATAAATTAAAAATGCAAAAAAAAAAAAAAAAAAAAAAATTATCAATATCGCCCCTTGAACTCCCGCAACGCCACCTAGGGGTCAATTTCGCAAAACACATTTTGTAGTGTATCTCGATCCTATGAGAGGAATCTGCTTACCGAATTTCAAGACTGTGCGTCTAATAGTTTAAAAATAGAAATAATTACTTATATCTGCCCTTAACCCCCCGCAACACCCCTTGGGGTCAATTTTCCCCAAACCCGTTTTGTAGCGGATATGTACTCCATGAAAGAAACATTCCTACCAATTTTCAAGCAGGTAGGTCAAGTAGTTTAAAAACGAAAATATTTATCTCTTACGCCACTTATTCCCCTGCAACGCCACTTAGAGGTCTGTTTTCTCAAAACCTTCTTATACCTGATCTCTACTGTATGAAAGAAATCTCTTTATCAAATATAAAGACTGTGCGTCTAATAGCTTAAAAATGGAAATAATTATCTATAACGCCCCTTAAGTCCCCTCAACGCCACTTGGGGGCAATTTTCATGAAACCCATTTTGTTGCGTATCTCTACCCTATGAGAGGAATCTGCTTACTAAGTTTCAAGACTGTACGTCTAATAGTTAAAAAATCGGAATTTATAACGCCCCTTAACCCCCGCCCCCGCAACACCCCTTGTGGGTCAATTTTCCCAAAACCCATTTTGTAGCGGATATTTACTCCAGGAAAGAAACTTACCTACCAATTTTCAAGCAGGTAGGTGAAGTAGTTTAAAAACGGATATATTTATCTATTACGCCCCTTAATCCCCCGCAACGCCACTTAGAAGTCTGTTTTCACAAAACCCGTTTTGTAACTGATCATTATTCTACGAAAGGAATCGATCAAATTTAAAGACAGTGCGTCAAATAGTTTAAAAATCGAAATTGTTATCTATAACGCCCCCTAAGCCCCTGCAACGCCACTTGGGGGTCGATTTTCACCAAACTCATTTTGTAGTGGATCTCTACTGTATGAAAGGAATCTGGTTATCCAATTTCAAAATTGTATATTGAGTAATTTAAACATGGAAACAATTATTTTTTACGCCTCTTAACCCCCCGTAACACCTCTTGGGTTTCGAATTTCAGAAAATCCGTTCTTAGCTGATGTCTACTCTATGAAAGGAACATGTCTACCAAATTTCAAGTCTGTAGGTTGAATAGTTCCAGAGATATCGTGATTAGTCAGTCACACACAGTCGGGTTTTCTCCTTTATATATATATAGATATATATATATTATGTTCAGGTTTTCTAAATCAAACAAATTTAGAAAATATAAAAATTAAATTTTAGTTCCAATTAAAAAACATACCGAATTGCTTTGCTCATAATAAAGGGAAAAAAAATTGAGCTATTTGATATTTGATTTTTTCCTTTGAAATGATTCCATTTGTTGTAGCCGAGTGCCCACGGTTACGAACTCGTTCCGTTACCAGTATTGTTCAGAGGGTCTGATGCACGTAAAATCTGTTATTCAAAATGTTGTCTTGGTGGGGAGAGTAGGTTGCTTGACGGGGTTCAAAATAACATCGCAAATAGCCCTCACGATGCCTTCGAAGGCAATCAAAATTTAAATCCAATTCAATTGGGAATCAGCTTATGTTTCGTCATTTGAAAAGAGTTGAAAATGTTACTTGCTTCTAAACGGGACAAACATCATCCAATATTTCAATATTTTATCACGGAACTAGGATAACCATACGGGAAACTAATTGCAGTCAAACCATGATTCATTGCAAAAAACTCTTGTAAAAAGTAGTCGTGGTATTTTTTTGTTAGATTTATACTTAACCTTAAATAGCTTTGATATTACTTTCTTTTGTATTGATTGCATCTGTATGTTAATGCAACTTTAGAAAAGGGAACTAAAAATAATATTTTGGAAGTGTATCACAGAACATCTATTTTTCTAAATCAGCTTCCCCTCGATTATTTTCATACGTTATCTGTTAGAACATATTATTAATGATAAAATTGCAACTTTATTCTCATTGTGTGATATAGTTGATTTTTATTAACTTCGCACTACAAAGAAACAAGGGATCTAATAATGATCACCCTCGTAATTTTGTACCTTGGTCAAATGACGAGGACGACACCTGAGCTATAAAACTAGATTTAACGTCCTCTACACGGAGGGTCTTCAGTGGCACTCAGGTTCGAGCTTATGACACCTTACGAGTTCGTGACCATAACTACTAGGCTAGCGCGGGGGACATGTTTATTAATTAAGTACATCGGTGGGAATTCGCAGGGTGAATAATATATTACAAAAGTGCAATGGTACTCCAGAAATAAAATTACAACATATTCTTAAAGTATTCGCGACAGGAAACAAGAGACCGGGACCAATGACTTAAAAGTAACAGTTTAACTTAACGCAGTACTTTTTTTGTGCGAAGATTCAAAATAACTTTGATGTGTAAATAAGAGGGTGTCCAAAAACTAACTCTACACAGCCAGATACCTCATTGGGGCCTAGAATGAAAAATACGGAAAATAATGATGGATGATGGTTCAGATGGAGCTCCGGCGCATTTCTGTGCTCCAGTACGTGTTTGGCTGAATATGGCATACTAAGGCCATGGGATCGGGTCCGGTTCTATGACCACCATATCTCACACTGTTGTATTTTGGGGCAATCTAAAAAAAATCGAGAAGTAGTGACTTGACAAGCGGACTTAGTGATGCTCGTCTGCATGCTTCTACGACGTATGCTCACTTCTACTTGCCCCTATATACATGGCGGCCACTTTGAACATCTGTCTTTTGAAGTATTTGCAAATACTGCTGCTGATATATCCATTACTGTTTTTTTCTCTCTTTGCAAACTTCTCGTGTACTATGGATCGTATAGATACAGTTCGTTGGGCTTTTTTATGTACTCCTAAAGAGGAATCGGGCTGTTTTGAGTTTGGGTGCTATTTTTTGGACACCCTGGTATGCTCTGGAGTAATTTCACTTAAAATTGTCCCCAAAAATCATTGGATCAGTGAGATCCTGAGACATGCCGAGAAACCTGCTTATTCTTCGAGAAATGTGTTCCATTGAAAAGAGATTATTTGGACAGGAAAGTGATTGACAAGTACAAGACAGTGCATAGAATGCACATCACACAGTTGAAATGTAAGCCCATAGTGTCTGAAATCAACAGGAGTAAAATTATTTACCATAAGAGTGTCGTTGATAATATTCTGATTACTCCTTGACTATAACTTCCAGTTTTAGGGCTATGTGACGGGTTAGATGATATTCCACCTCCATTCTCTCTAGATTCTGCTGGTCATTCGACCTCATTTCAAACAGTGGGACTCATTACTCGAAACAATTCGACTCAATTTAAATACCGTCCAGGTGTTAGTGCGCACAAGTGAGAAGCACTCTCAGAGCTCTAAAATTAATTTCTTTAAATCACTTTCAATAATTTTTGGAATTACTGATGCCTGGATTACACTTTGGTTCGTTCTTAACACCATTTCCAAAGAAATTTCGATGGGGTTTACAAGAAAAGGATTGTATTTCATATGAATTAAAGGATTCGTGATAAAATAGTATTAATGAAATAATCTTGTGTATGTGTGTGTGCGTGCGCGCTAATAAATGTCATGCGAGAATAAAATGCAGTCCCTCAGAGGTGTAGACAGTAATCGATATCGTTTGAGGTGAAATGCATTCCTTGTTTTAGTGAATTATGTTTAACATAATAACCTACAAGCAGTGGTGCCTTCTGAATCTGAAGAACCCACTTCGAAAAATTTAATTAAAAAACATTCATATTCATTTCAATTATTAATTATATAACATGTCTTAAAAATTGTAATTTACATTCTATACTTCCTTTTGAAATTTTGAAATGGTTATCTACCAATAAATACACTGCTGGCCACCGTAAATGCAACACCCTGAAACGGGTGAAACGCAAATAACATGAAATTTACAACATGCATTAGTGGAAGAGAGATATGCAAATGATTAAAATTTCAGCGCAGACACACATCACGCACGCCTGTGGCCTTTGGAGATTTCAACGATTTCAAGTTCGTCAATTATGTTTTTCTTGAGGTTTTTTCAAAAAACGAGCCGTTATGTCTCGTAGAAAACAGCATTCAGCTTTTGATCAAGTATCCAAATTCGACAGAGGAAGGATAGTGGTCTACCAAGATTGTGGATTATCTTTCAGGGATATCGGTAGTCGTGTTGGACGAAACCAAACAACTGTAATGCAGATATGTGACCGTTAGATACAGGAGGGTTCGACGGACCGAGATGGTTGATTGCATCCACCTCAGTGCACCACTTCACTTGAGGACAGGCAAATTGTGTGCATGGCAGTGACGGATCACTCAGTCCCATCACGAACAATAGCACAGCGCATTGAGTCTGTAACGCATCATTCAGTGTCTGCGCGTAGTATTCGATGCCGTTTAAAGCAGAGTGGTCTGTCCGCAAGACGTCCATTGCTTGGTCTACCCTTGACGCAGAACCACAGACGTCTCCACCGTCAATGGTGCGATGAAAGAAGGATGTGGGTGGCAGAATGGAATGAAGTTGTCTTTACTGACGAGTCACGCATCTCTCTGCAACACCACGATGGTCGGATTCGAGTCTGGAGACACCGTGGAGAGAGGATGCTGAACAGCTGCGTTATGCACAGCCATACTGGTCCTGCACCGGGTATTATGGTATGGGGTGGTATTGAATATCACTCTCGCACTCTTCTAGTACGCATTGCCGGTACTTTAAATAGCCAGCGCTACATCTCCGATTTGTTGGAGCCAGTTGACTTTCCTTACCTTCAGGACTTGGACACAGCCACATTTCAACAGGATAATGCGTGAACACGCGTGGCACGCATTGTCCAAAGGTTCTTAGTCAATCACCAAATTGAATTGCTTCCCTGGCCGGCTCGCTCTCCAGATCTTTCGCTGATAGAAATCATGTGGTCCATGGTTGCTCAACGATTGACCCAGATTACACCCCCAGCTGCCTCCTCAGATCAACTTTGGCAACGTGTGGAAGCTGCTTGGTCTGCTGTACCCCAAGAGCACATCCAAAGTCTCTTTGGATCAATGCCGAGGCGTGTAGCAGCGGTGATCTCCAACAATGGCGGCTACTCTGGCTACTGATTCTGGCAGGAACCACACTTCACAGAAGTCTATAAATTTACTCATTTGATACTTGGTCAACATGTTATCTGCAAAATAAATTTTGTTGTGCTATCTCTTGTCTTTCTTGGTGTTGCATTTACGGTGGCCAGCAGTGTATTTCATTTCAAATTGTTTCACAGTTGAATGAATAGCTTTTTAATGCTCTAAAATTATTCAGAGAGAGAGAGAGAGTTACGTTAGCGTCGCACTATATAAAGAGGCACGAGGGCTATTGGCAACGGACCTCTTAATTTCGAATTATGGTCAAGTGACGAGGATGACACCTGACCTGACACTTCCCTCTCTTAACTTTCACACCACACCAATGGGAGGACATTTGAGTCTCAATAGATTTATTGTGCATCAGCTACGTCTATACGGCGGATCTTCAACGGCAATAGGCTTGAATTCATGACACGCCAGCTACAAATCTGTCACCTTGACCCCTAGGCTACCACAGTCATCTGAATGGGTAGGAAATCTGAAATTGGATGAGACTTTGACATCAAGAAACAAATGAGCAATTTAACTTGTAAAGAAGTATTGGGGTCAAGATTAAGGATAGTATTTAGAAAATGACGGTTCTGGGGCAGGGAGAACCCATAGGTTTCTATGGAAGTCGGTTCTGGGACAAGGCGGAGTAAGACTCCTGCGGATTCAACGGAAGATAACGGGAGGTTGTCATAACAGACTTGTAAGACTTGGGTGTTAAGTAGATCGTTATCATATGTATGTGTTCGATAAATGCTCTTAGAGGTTGAATTTCCAAGCATTGAATTTTCTTAATTAATAATGAATAAGAGCAAAACGTTTAATAATTTTTTGTTCTATTCTCTAACCCATTTGATTCCAAACGATGTTGAGTTTTATAATATCTAATTATTTTCTATGGCATATAAAGTCTATTGATTATGGGTCAGGGTAACTCGAGAGAAAGGAAGTGGAAGCTTCTCTTAACAATAGGGATTATTTGAGTGATCTTCGTACTGTTCAGTTAGGGATGCTAAGAACACGTCGAAACTCATTTTTAGCGATAGACGAGTAATACTCTTATATAAATTGAATGAAATGATTTTTTACTTGGATAAAATTAATCTAATCTATTCTTATTGATTGTGGAATGGGAAGCAACTCCTGCTAATCTCGAGCTCACTGATCAACTTTTTGAAAAGAAAGTGAGATAGAACTTAATGGCATTCAAATCTATTTTCTTTTCAATAAATGTTTTTAATTATTTAAAAGCTTCAATACAAAAAATACATTTGATACGCATTGAATATTGTGACTATTTTCAATGTTTCCTGTATAATATAACATTAAAATTTGTTTCTTTTTCACATATAATGTTTTATAAAAGAAAAGTTGTTTTATTATTTTGTTTGTGTTAAAAATAAGAGAAAAACTATCGGTTTTATATAGATTTGATGGTTAAAACGTTTTACGATAATAAACCATTTGAAAGCTATCATGTTTTCTTTATTTGTTCGTTATCATTTACAATGGAGTTTCCAAAACTTAAACATCCGTTTTCTTATAAAGATATGTGGGCCTTCTGAATCTGGTAAAACTTTCTTTGACACAAAAATACTTGAGCCTTTCCCTCCGAAAATTATTTGATGTTATAAAGTTTATCGAAAACTGTTCGGTACGGTACCTGACATAGAGTTTCATGAAGACATACTTTATGATGTTGAAAATGTTACTAATGCTCTCTTAATAATAGATAACTTAATGAAGGAAGTAGGAGATGACAAAAAATTTCCAAACTTGTTTACGAAATGAAGCCATCATAGAAATAGTTCGGAAAGATATTTTACAGAATATTTTCCTGTAAAGGAAAACAAATAAAACATATGTCTTAAAATATTTCTTATTTATGCAGTTTTAAAATCATTAGAGGCAAACAACAGACTTCTTATCTAGCGAGACAAATGTATCTCAGTCAAAATTCCTTTTCGCCTGAAACCTGAAACGAATGAACGATTGTGGATACTCATACGTATATTTCCTGGGGATGAAAACATAGTATATGTTTTACGATATTAAGGGCAAGGAAAAAGTAATTAAAAATACGTCTTAAGGAATTTTGGTTTATTGCAAAGATATGAGGCGTATTATGAAACAAAGCACTTTTTGAAGCACAAAAACTCAAACAAAATTAATAGATTTTATGTGTAATTAAATTTAAGAACTCATGTGGTAATGTATGTTATGAATTTCTAATTATAAAATCATGAACGTTTAAAATTACGTGTATGCTTTATATTAGAAAATGTCCTTAAAATCCATTGATTTTAATATAAACTAATTTTTTTAATATTAAAAATACAATATATTCCTCGATATTATTTTTCTTGTTTTCTTTACAATTTATCTTCCTTTTTTGTGATGGGTAAGGTATATAAAATAAATAGATATTAATTTACAGAAAGGTGTGAATAATTACTTTTTTTAATATTTGGTGTTTATGAATTTAAAATTTGTTTTATGTGATTTATAAAGTATATTGAAAGATAGAACTCTATATAACGAATTTTCCATTTAACGAACTTTTTTTCGGGATTTAGTGACTTCATTAAATAGAGGTACGACTGTAAGTATATATATATAAGGATAATTAAATTAGATCTAAAATTAAATCCCTAGACCAATTTTAACTTTTATATTCCGTTACATCTTCAATTATTAAATTTATTACTCACTTCTGCCTCTTGAAGAACACATGGCCCTAAACAGAACTTTTCCACTCTGACCATTAATTTTTATTACCTCGTATGCCATGCTTAACTTTCAAATATACCTCTTCAAGAAGAAGGGTACTTGAAAAACATCTGGCCATTTTAACGCGTGTCCGTTTTTCTCTATTTGCAAGCAGATCCAAAAATGTCTTCGTTGAATAAAGACAGTTCAAACAAAATCCCTTGGTGTTGACTCGGAAAACACGACATATATATATATATATATATATATATATATTCATATACAGTCGACTCTATCTAATCCAAATCTTCCATAATTTGAACCCCTCTCTAATTCGAAGTATATGCTCAGCCCCTCGAAAAACTCTTGATATTTCGAACTAAAATAATACGTTTTGGTACACTCAATATTTGAAGTAAAATCTGCGGCTAGTCAGACTAAAACAAATGATAATTCGAAGTTATTTTTTAAAACTTTCGACAATTCTTACACTCACTATCATACAGAGTCCTATAGCAAACAGGTTGGAGCTTACATGTTTAATGTCCCTTCGTGTCACCCCTGTTACGTAGCGTGTCACCCCTGTGGCTCCTTTGATGACCATCTGTCGGTCATCCCTTCTTTGTGTTTTCCGGTTCCTTAAGCAAAAAGACACCTTTACTGCCTTGCATCTTCAAGTGTACATGAGGATGGCCACAATTGTTGTCAGCCGTCCATATCTTTCATTTAACATATGGCCTTGCTACACATGTGTATAGAAAGTTTGATCCGCTACAGTGAAGAAGAGATGCTTTGGAGTAACATGACTCATCTGTGTGACTTATGGCATGAGGCACCAAAAAGGGCATAAGTCGAACTAGACCCTGCCTTGAAAAACCAATGGTGTTGGGGCAGTGTCTGAGGAAACCGATAACAAATTAAACAGATTTTTAAAGATAACACATTTTCATCAAAAAGGATTAATTATGTACAATATGTATTCTTTTAATAATTTTTAAAACATAAATGTATTCTTCTAATGCAGGACTTTTAACTTCTGTATAATATTTAAACTGTACAATATGGGCTTTTTAAAAATACTTTTAAAATAATCTTATACATATGTTCAAGTGATGTATTATTACATAGTTTCAAATTTAAATGTGTTAGAAAAAAATTTCTCTTCGGGTATATTGGGAGTTTTTTCCTACCCTCTTGATAATTCGAAGTTTTTTTTAGTCCCTCCAACTTCGAATTATCGAGAGTCGACTATATACACTCATGTTCATAAATAAAGGATAATTAAGTTCAGGCAAAGAAAGAGACAGAAGCAAAACAAATTTGACTTATTTGTAAAGTCTATTTATTAAACAAAAGGTAAAGAGCAAAAAAAATGCTACATGTTTGACATAATTAATAAAAATTGCGATTTTTACTCCCTGGAGCAAATTTCAAAAAAGAACCTATTTACAAAAAACAGTATAACATGGTTAGTATGATGGTTAATACGGAGTATGTCTCCCGGACGATGCAATACAGGCCTTCCAACGCCTACGCATGCTGAGTATCAAATTATCAATCTGATCTTGGGGAATATTACACCACTAATCAAGCAATGCCCTCCGAAGTTCCGGTAGACAGGTGGGAGGGGGTTGACGGGCTGAAATTCGTCGGCCAAGCATATCCCACACATGCTCTATTGGATTCAAGTCTGGTGAGTATGCTGGCCAATCTATACGGGTGATATCCTCCGATTGAAGGCATTCTTCTACAATGTTTGCACGGTGAGGACGGGCGTTGTCATCCATAAACAGAAATTCAGCACCCATGGCGCTCCAAAACAAAATAACATGTTGTTCCAGAATGAAATCCCGATAGATGTGGCCAGTCATCGTTACACTCTGAACATGCAGGTCAGTTCTGGAACCAAGAACAATTCCTCCCCAAATGAGCCATCCTGAACCACCGTAACGGTGTAGTTCTATGGTGTTCCTTTGGTGATAACGGGTACCTGGCGCTCTCCATATGAAAGTCCGGCGAGAATCAGACTGCAAACTAAACCTAGACTCGTCGGAAAACATCACACAAGACCACTATTGCGGTGTCTACAATGCATGCTCTCTACTCCAGGTTAATCGCAGGCGACAGTGAGTTGCGGTAAGGGGAATACATCTGACAGGCCTACGAGCATATAGACCAATGCGCCCTAAGCGTCTGTACACGGTCTGCCTTGAAACTGTAGTACCGGTAGCTGAAGAGAGCTGACGAGACAGGTCTGATGCTGTGCTCCGTCTGTCTCTTTTGGCAGTAACTGCCAAATACCAGTCCTCATTTGGCATTGTAACTCGGGGGCGACCTGTGCTGTAACATCTACCCACATTACCATCATCTTGGAATCGTTACCAAAGCCTGGAGATGACACTCTGAGCGATTCCAAGTTCCTCTGATATTTTTAGCTGGGTACGTCCACATTCCAGTCATCCGATAATTCTACCACGTAAAAAATCATCCAAATGCTTCCTTTTTGCCATTACTATGCGGTTATTGCACTGAAATTTTTTTAAAGCGCTTGTGAACAATTTTACTTCTTTGCCACCATTCCTTATATACCCCTCTCTTACACTCTCGTCATTGTGACCTACTACCCGCGCCATCTGGGCGTTTCCTGTAATTTGCATTTTCTTCTTCAAGATGTGTGTGATAACTCTATAGGTGAAATTTTTATTTTAGAGTTCAATTTCTGTGTGATTCTGAATTATCCTTAATTTATGGACATGAGTTTATATATATTAGTCACAGAAATTTTCTTTCACTCTCGAATATAGAATTTAAGCGTGTGAATAATCTAACACAAAACAATTTTTTTAAATATGTCACGAAAACAACATATATGCGCTTGTCAAAAACAAAGCTAAGAGAAAAACATTACAAAAATGCTCTGATTCTCTAATAAAGGCAGTATGGGAATGAGCTTTAAATACTTTAAAAGGCAATATTCCCTTTTCAAAGCAACATAAAAAAAGATTACCTCCTTTTCAGAAATTTATATGGAAGTTAGGAGATAAATTTGCATAAAAAGAGGAAAGTTCTGATACAAAAAGAAAAGGGTTTTTTCAGTTTTCTGATATCTGCTGCTGTTTCAGTTATACCATCATTCATTTATGAAGCACACTAAGGAATTCGTTTTACAGCCAGAAGAAAGACTTCAAAAGTTTGTTTCAGAGGAACTTTTAGAATTAGATGAACAAAGATGCAATCTGAAACAAAAACATTAATGATTCTGTCAGTTCTCCCTATCATATCAACATTTGCACTTTTTTTAATAGCGAAGCTCAATTATTGAATCTCTCGTTAAGATTGTCTTCAGTATCATCGTAAATTTTGAAACGACCAGCTGTACCTATAGTTCAGAGGTAAATAGAGAAGTTTTGCTGCTATATCCATAATTTAATATAGTTTCTAAAATTGCTCGATAAGCTTATGTATTGTTAATAGAAGAAACATTTCTTCCAATTAAAGTTACATCCTCTAGTGGAAACAAGGAATGAATAAAAAGATTAACAGATACTACTTTATCATCATCAGTAAGTGCTTTTCCATTAATTTTTAAAATTTTTGTCTTAACATATAACATAATTGTGTCTGAGACAAATCTAGATAACCTTCACCACTTCCAGAAATAAGGAATTTAACGGGTCCAGTATCTGCCACATTCGCAATGGGATGAAATTGAATCTATTGTCATTTTTTCTTCTAACCATTTGAGTTGGTGAGAGAGTAAATGAATTTAATTCAGCACTTTTTCAGGTGAATCTTTCAAAAAAAGAGCGTTTCATAAATACTTTCGCTTTTCTGACTTTAGACAGAGTGATGTGTTTTTCTTTCTTTTATACTTTTTACCCAACCAATCTCTCTGTTTTATTCTTAAACTTTAGTCAGCTTAGAGTCCCCGTCAAAACGATAGTTTTATTCTTTCCCATTAAACGTCTTTTCGTTATTAAAAGACAACTTTTTATGTGAATTCATTCTTTTTTTATTTAACATTATTTGTTTCAGTTCAAATTTTTTTAAAAAAAAATACTATTTTACTAGTAATTAAGAGGATTTTACAAGCTTACAATGCTAAGATTCTCATCTAATATTCTCCAAATGAAAAAGGATAACAGGATGAATAGAATTTTATCATCCAACTGCGTTTCCGAATTTCCCAAAAGAGTTAGTTCCCATTCGAATCCAAAACTTGTTTCAAAAGATAAACTTTAATTAGATGAAATGAGAACTCATATGAGCTCAGATCATTTTAATAAACAAGTTATATTATGTGGTTTCTTTTTAACCGGGGTTCGAGAAGGCCTGCTCAGATGTCCTCCTCATCACTTGACTGTGGCTAAGAACTGCGAGGTCCGTCTCCAATAACCCATTCATAGTGCGATGCAAGTCAAAATAGTCCAATTTTCCCGTGATGTAACCATTCTAAAGAAGCTGTAAATGGTTATATCTGGCATTGCGATAAAAATATTGCATTATATTATTATATTATATAACAATAGAATGGAATTCATATGCACTGAAATATATGTGTGGGACACGATTGACTCTAAATCAAAAATAGTTTCAGTCAATAGAAATGGGAAAATATTGAAAAAGGAAACTATTGTTTTCCCTTCCTAATTCTTATACATAATGTGCACATTTATCTTACACTATTAAAATTCGAAGTTAAACAAACGTATCTATGTATCTATCTATCTATGTGCGTCTATCTTCTCACGAACAGCACCACGCAGAAAGTCGCGGAAGGTACCAAAAGATCGGGAATTTTCCGGGGAAGCCGTATTGCCAATTTATATTCCGATATTGTAATTAGTTAAAAAGATATTAATTAAAAACCTTAAAACGCCGAATTGTTTTACTCCTGCCGGTTGCTTACTTGGCGGAACTTCCCTTCCGTTTCGGCCGAGCGGTAATCTTACGTTTTCCACCATATTAAAATTGTCATCCGATTTTCGGTGTCGAAATTAGACAAAAAATAATTACAGAATCGGAAAGATCATTTATTTCGCCACGACACGGTATAATTTTTTTTGTAAAATAACGATATTTTCTATTTTTTTCGAATTTTTTAAAATAGTGTTAAAACTTATGCGTTTTTATGAAAATTATTTCTAAATCGTTGGGTATGAATTACTTTTCGTGTTATTAAATCGATATTCTACACTAATTAACTTCAAGCCTTTCTCTTTTAGATCCATTCATTTAAAAAATAAAATTCCCAAAACTTTTTTTTTATAGAATTTTTAAAAAGTAGTCTAAATTTTTACTTCACATTGAATAACTTCGTCATTTATGAAGGTAATCTCACAAAACCTTTTTTCCGTGTGTACAGTAATATTATCCGTAACATATACGAAGATTGAAAAAATTGCTTCAAAATTACGGATCCCCTCAATTAAAAATTAAATTCAATTTGAACCTCCCATTCATTAGTATCGCCTATTTTCACTTCCGCTACAGGGCTCCATAGTGTGGTTGTCTAGAGCGCGTCGGTTTCGCAAAACATCTAAATCCTTCTCTTGTCTGGGTTCGAATCTACCGAATTTGATTTTGTTCGTTTCTGCTTATTTTTCCCACGTAAATTAATTTTACTGATAAATACTTATTTTAACATGATCCTCTGTTATTTTAATGTACTTTTCATTTTTTTTTTTTTTTTTTTTTTTTTTTTTTTTTTTTTTTTTTTGCCTTCAAAAAGGTTTTTTTCTGATTTTTAATCATTCAAAGTAATTTCAGAATCGGAAAGATCATTTATTTCGCCACGACACGGTATAAGTTGCGTTTTTATGAAAATTATTTCTAAATCGTTGGGTATGAATTACTTTTCGTGTTATTAAATCGATATTCTACACTAATTAGCTTCAAGCCTTTCTCTTTTAGATCCATTCATTTAAAAAATAAAATTCCCAAAACTTTTTTTTTATAGAGTTTTTAAAAAGTAGTCTTAATTTTTACTTCACATTGAATAACTTCGTCATTTATGAAGATAATCTCACAAAACCTTTTTTCCGTGTGTACAGTAATATTATCCGTAACATATACGAAGATTGAAAAAATTGCTTCAAAATTACGGATTTTAAAAACATTTTGTGATTTTCGTAAACTTATGTTTTTCTGAGAAATAAATTAAAAAGTAGTAATTTCTACATTTTTTATTTCAAAGTACGTTATTTTTGCAAATAGCTGGTGATGTTTGAGAGCATTAACGTAAAAATTATGCCCTTAAAATGAAGGTAATGATTTTTAAAATAATTTAAAATACGCGATTTTACACCAAACATAGTTTTCTGGACTATACTTTAGCTATCAGTATGTAACGATTCATTGGCAAATTAAAATACCACACATACACACAAACCCTTTGTATTATTTTAAGCTCTAAGAAAATAATTATTGTTAAAATAATGAATATGCTTGGTTTTTCATAATATATTATATCAGAACGTTTTCTTTGTTGCTTTAAATATACATTTTTTAAAGTAAAAAAGAATTGTTTTCTGTAAATCATTAATCGAAATTTTTCAATCGTTACGTATAAGGATTTCTTATAACTATGATAAGTAAACCATCTGAACTAAAAGGATTCATACTTTGCTCTTTTAATATCAGTGATTGAATAAATTAAATACCAAACATCATTTATTTGTCACGATTCGGATTTTTTCCCCAAAATAATAATACTTTGCCTATTTTATGATTTCTTCTAAAATGAATAAATATCGATGCATTTAAATGAAAATGATTTTTAAAAAAGTCATTGATCATTTAGAATCAATGATTAAAAAAATAAAATGCCAAAAACTATATTTCTTTAAAGAATTTTATAGGGAAAAAACAACTTTTTTTTTTTACAAAACAATGATGTTTTGCATATTTTATGATTTTTTCTCATATGAATTAATATCGTTGAAGTGAGTGGGTGATTTTAAAATTCACCCTGTTTGCCTATCCGAGAATTTTTGGTGACGGACCTCGAAATTTTTAACCATTCTCAAGTGACGAGGACGACACCTGAGCTTTCACCCATCTTTAATAATTACCACACCACACCAACGCAAGAACAAATTTCGAAAAAGGGAGTTTTTATGACATAGTTAAAGAAATCACTCACATCGCGCGCATACAGACACACAAGTACTATCGGCCTGAGGGAAACACGAAATTTCCATGGGGATGAAATTATTCACTCAGGCAAAGGAAAGAATTGGAAAGTGAGTGGGTGATTTTTAAATTCGCACTGTTTGCCTATTCAAGGGTTTTTGGTGACGGACCTCGACATTTTCAACCATGCTCAAGTGACGAGGACGACACCTGAGCATTCACCCATCTTTAAGAATTACCACACCACGTCAACCAAAGAACAAATTTCGAAAAAGGGAGTTTTTATGACATAGTTAAAGAAATCACTCACATCGCGCGCATACACACACACACAAGTGCTATCGGCCTGAGGGAAACACGAAATTTCCATGAGGGTGAAGTTATTCACTCGGTAAAAGTCCGTGCAACGCCGGGCTAAGCGGAGAGGAAAGAAACAAAGAAATCAAAGTAATTTCGGAAAATAATATTGGAAGTGCTGAATTTGTGAAGTTGAGTGAATATTAACGTCCCACTGTTCAGCAACACGAGGCCTTTTGGGGACGGTCCACGTAATTTTGAACCATGGTCAAGTGACGCGGACGACACCTGAGCTGGCACCCCCCTCTCCTAACTACCACACCAACGGGAGGACGTTTGAGCTCTCGATTTATTTTACGTGCATCCCTCCCCTACACGGTGGGTCTTCAGTGGTACTAGGATCGAGAATTTGTGAAGAGAAGGGAAAATTTTAAGAAACAAAGCCATGACACGCACTCACGGGTCATGCACTCACATCGTACGCGTCAAACCCCACAAAAGTTTTGGCGTTAGAATAAAAGGAGGAAATAAACATGGGGATTAAGTTATACCCTTGGTATAAGCCCGTGCAACGCCGGGCCATGAAAGCTAGTTTTACACTAATATGCGCCGGCTTAGATGTAGCGCCCTCGCCTAAAGTCAAAAATCGTAGAACTATGATTAAGTGGCATGTAAATGATCCCTTGAGTATCATATGGGCTCTCTTGGCAGAATTAAATTATACGGCAATATTTAGCATCTGACGAGAATTGGAATGGAATCAAAAATGGATAGCGGGAGGCGCCACGAATGAAGTTGTTTTCCCACTTGGGGACTTGCCATGTCTGCAAAGGTTTAGTTGCCAAAATGCAGCCCCTTAGATGAAACAAAATTACACTAATATAGTTTTGCTTTCACAAGAACAGTTTCGAGTGTTTGTTTCCTATAGCATCCACCAATGTGAGCAAATATTTAGATTGGTAACTAGAATTGCATGATGTTTAGTAATGTTTGATAAGTTTTAAAATATAAAAACAAGAGTAACAGTTTTCAAATACGAGTCATTAGGGCACAACAATTTCTTTGTGTAGAGGCACGTGAAATATTGCCAATAGACACAACTTGAACTTCATTCTTCTCAATTCACTGGGGGGGGGGGGGTAATAAGAAAATGCTTTCTTACAAGACCTACTTGAAACTGACATTATTGCTTGCAAATTGCCTGAGTTCCGTGAATGATTCATTCTAATTTCAAGAGGATCTTTTTATGTGTAGCAGCAATAATAAAACAAATGAAACGACTGAACACTCAAGCTCATTTATTTATCATCTATGCCTATCTTACAGAATTGTTATTTTCTCTTTGTTTTTCTCATTTCAAAAAGGGAAAAATATTCAAAGAGCCTCGCAATATCTATAGGAAGCATCTTTTCTAACAAAATGCACTATATATATATGTGTGTGTGTGTGTAATGACTTCTTCTAACTCTTTAACTTTACCCCGTTAAATTATTTCCTAATTCTTTGGCACAAGACTGTTATAATCTTAATCTTAATCTAATAGCTCGCGCGCATTTGCATCCAATCACGACTCCTGTTACAAAAGAGTCGTACGACCTTCACCGCCAGTCTACAAACTCGGAGCAGACGGTTACACGCTCTCTTGTTTTTTGTCTGTCTTCATCATGTAACTGCTTGCAGCTAGCGTTTATGTTTTGTCCACTCACCAACAAATGTGTTTGTCCCTGCTGTTTCCGCTTATGTGCTTTTCGTGTTAGAAATAGTTTTTGTGTGAATTGTTGCAATGTCCTGTTCAAGAAACTAATAAAAGTTTACAAATATCAGGTCTTCTCTCTACTATGCCCCGACTACAACATAATGAAGCATTTAATAAGTAAGCAAAATTCTTAGCAACACAGAGCATCTCATATATATATATATACAGGGTGTCCAGCGCCTTAATGTGACCCAATAGCTAATTCCCGAACCGTTCGGTTTAGATATGCACTTCCAATTTGAAAAATGTTTTAAACAGGTAAAGAATGTTTTTACGTGCTTGTCGAACCAAAAAACCCATTTAGAAAAAAATTACAAAAATTAATTTTTTTATACAGTTTCCATGTCCAATCACTTATATTTAGGAAAAGATGCAGTACACACAAAAACAAAGTAAGCACAAAAAGTTTCATTTTATTACGATAAAAACTGGCCGATTTATGGAACTTTAAAAAACATATATTTTATCCATTTTCTGGGCCATTTTCAAGAAGTTAGTAAGGGGCCGTCTCCAAAGTGAAATTAGTTGGAACTTGGCCACGAAACTTTTGCTCTGGCAGGTCACTTTTATGTAAATCATTTTTAAATTTAAAAGCATACGTTAATAATACAATAATTGAGTACTTAAGAAATAAAATTTATTCTGTGCACGTGTAAAATATAGAAAAAATAAAATATTTTGAACGAAGAAACGTTTCAAAAGCAGTTCCAAAAAATAGATTTATATGCTGCGGCTTCAGTCTGATTTGCTGCGTTTTTGCTGATCATGACGAACGCTAAAAATCTGTTGTGTAGTCGCTTGCAATTGCATACAGTCATATTCTAATATTACGAATTCTAGTATGGGAGAACGAAGTGTATGCAAATGGAAGAATACTGCGAAATGGTACTGTTTCATGGGCAGTGTAATCGAAATAAGAGAGAGTTGGCAAGACTTTATGCCATTAAATTTCCCACTCGAAGACATCCATCTGATTGCACAATTGCCCGTGCTGTTCAACGCTTATATAAAACTGGGAGTTGTCATGGACGTATTCCCTTGTCTCGTGCCACACCTCGTGCATTCAACATTATTTAAGTTAATTTGGTCATTCTGATATAATAAAAAGCCACTGATTCATGATTGGCGCATCATTCCACATTATGCTATAATTTGAAAGAAAAATCCTGTATTATTTTGCTGCTATTTGTTAAAACAAGCTGTTTTTTTTAATCTTTTCAGTATAAGTTGTATTTCTTTAATTTAACTTTTATTGTTTGCCATACAGTAATATAAATTGTCAATCTATGATGTTTACTACGATGTTTCAATATTACTATGATGTTTTTCTTTTACGCTTTCTGTAGATAATGAATTACTGTTTTCAAAACTCAATTTATATACTACCCTCTTTTCTGAGCAGTTCAGATGCTTCAATTTTATGTAGGCATAACTCAGTCAGTTTTTATTGTAATAAAATGAAACTTTTTGTGTTTACTTTGTTTTTGTGTGTACTGCATCTTTTCCTAAATATAAGTGATAGGACCTGAGGACCATATAAAAATTTAATTTTTGTATTTTTTTACTAAATGGGTTTTTTGGTTCGAAAAGCACGTAAAAACATTCTTTACCTTTTTAAAAACATTTTTCAAATTGGAAGTGTATATATAACCCAAACGGTTCGGGAATTAGCTATTGGGTCACATTAAGGTTGGACACCCTGTTTACATATATATATGGTACATAATAGCAAGATCTATAAAAGACCTTAATTTCATTTATCATAATTCTAACATATATAGACGCTATGCGGCCACATAATATGTGAGAATATAAAGTCAATTTTTTTCAGTTTTGTTTAATGTTTATTCATCTCTTTCTTGTAGAGAAATTTTGACTCTATTTATATATATATATTGACTCCAGCCTTCTTTAAATTAACTCCTTTAAATTATTTTCTAATTCTTTTGTACGAGACTAATGTCTTAATCTAATTGCATTTGCAACCAGTCACGACTCCGGTTAGAAAGGAGTCGTACAAACTTCACCACCAGTAGAACTCAGAGCACTGGGTGCTTTCTTTTTTTTACTTTGTGCTCTTCATGTAAATTGCGCTACTTCTTTCTTCCATCTGTCTGCCTTTGTCTTTTTGTAGTTTTTGTGTCAACTGTTGCAATGTTCTGGTCAAGAAATAAAAAAGTTTGCAAATATCAAGTCTCCTTCAATATGCCACGACTACAACATGTAACCTTTAATAAGTAAGGAAAATTCCAAGCAGCCCACGGCATCATATATATATATTAGTAGATAAGAAAAGCCGATTCTGCTGTAGAGGCGGCGGAGGCTGCGCAGAGTTGATTTGTTTTCCTCCTGTTGCTGGGTTGATTTGTTTTCCTCCTGTTTCTGGGTTGAGTTTTTTTCCCTCCTTCTTCTGAGTTGAGTTTTTTTCCCCTCCTTCTTCTGAGTTGAGTTGTTTTCCTTCTGCTTCTGAGTTGATGGCGGAGCTGAGTTGAGGATTTTGCTTAAAAAATATCGTATAAAGATTTTATAAGTTTTACACAGTATTTTGTTCTTTATTTTTTGTTTCTATAAATTTGAATAAAAGGATTTTTTATATGCTTAATTTGAGTTAATTTGATTTTTTGTTAGTTTAATTTATGTTGAAATTCTTTCTTTTTAAAAATAAATGTGGGTATATTTTTTAAAACAGATTATCTAAGAATGTTTAAGCGTAAATGACATTTTAAATACATTTCATACAAAAGTAAGAAAAAAAAATACTGTATAAATATTTTTATAAATTTTACACGGTATTTTGTTCCTATAAATCTGAATAAAATGGTTTCTTCTATATGCTCAATTTGAGTTAATTTTATTTTTTGCTAGTTTAATTTAAGTTGAAATAGTTTCATTTAAAAAATAAATATAAATGTTTTTTTAAGGAATTATCTAAGTATGTTTAAGCACAAGTGTTATTTTAAATATATTTCATATAAAAGTAAAGAAAATTTAAGCTCATGTTTTTTAAGAGTTTTTTAAGAATTTTGAATGATGTAAATTTACCGAAACATCTAGATGTAAATAAAAAATTGTATCAGAATAACAAAATTATCAAGAAACCAATAATGTATGCTCTCAGAAATGCATATCTTCCTTCAGGTGCCGATTTTTGGTTCCGTAGAAAATCATTTACGAGGAATACAATATTACTTCCTGGAATAACAGTGTTTTTGTAAATAATTTCACCATCAGAATTCCAACTGAAAGATTCTTGAAGCTTTAAGAACTGGAAAATATTTTTTGCTTTTCCTTATACCTAGGTGGAACAATTCTAAAAATTTCATCCTCAAACGCCCCTTTTTCTGTCTTTACATCCGACCCTTTCTCTGTCTTCACTATCAAGCCTTTTAGATTTTCGCTTAATAATTCCATTTCTTGATTTTCCGATACAGATGTTTCAGTTGGAATTGATTCGGACTCTTTTCGATTTTCAACAGAAAAATGTGTATATTTTTGTAAAACTTGTAGATAGAGTATTGCTTTTTCTTCTTCCGTTAAATCCTTATAATGGATAATGTTTTTCATATGTTGATCACGTTCCGATAAGTGTTCCGCTACTTGAACTCTTTCCTCGGGTACCAATACAAATTTTTTGCTAAAGTCCATTTTGAATTAAAGAGTTGATAACGGAAGTAGCTGCTGGTAATAAAATAGATAGGAATCCTTCTCCTTTTTGAATTAAAATTTTCTTTTTCTCGTAAAGAGGTGTTTTTTTGTTAGAAAGCTTTCTTAAGCTTTCTTTATAGGGACATAAGCGATTTTTTTAAATTTTAGTCAACGATATGTTACCACATAAAACATTCAGCACACACTCACACAAAGTTTTTATTTATTTCTTTGAACACTTTTTCAAAATAGATTTTAATTTTTTTGTTTTAGAAATTAATTTTAAGAGCTCTAAAGTTTGTTCAAAACACACTGACATCTTGCGAACTAATGAATATTCATCGAACAATTTGAATATATTTATTTGTTTCAAAGTAATGGGTTATCGAGTTTGATATACATAAAAAACATCTCCAGGAAACATACCTGTGCGCACACGCAAGGATTAATCAGTTTCAGGTTTTAAATCAATAAGTAAGTATCCGTACGGTTTTGATGTGGGATCTGCGTAACATTCTTGAAAAAATTTCACTCTACGAGGATATAATTGGCGCCCCATATGTGTAATTTGGGATTCAAGGATATAATTGGCGCCCCATATGTGTAATTTGGGATTGATCTCTTCGATTCTTAAATAATATAAGATAATGGGCGTTTAAGGAAATTTCTCTAATTTCTTTCCCTTTATGAAAAATATTCTGTGCCACAAAAATTATACTTAAATTTCTGTGATGCGAATATTTTACAAATAATTTTGTTAATTAGGGATCATTCCCTAACTCGCCCCATAAGATCGTCTATAACAATTAACGCATTGGAATACTGGTGCACATTAGATGGAATACCTTCATGAAAGGAAATATTCTCCATTTCTTCATATAACTTTTGGTAAACCCCATAACACCAAACAATTTTTTTAGGAAAAGGTTTAATCATTTTTTTTTCAATTAATTTTTCACGAACTGACTTTTACCGCTACCAGATGGTCCAGCCAAGATTAAAGTAATTGGATGAACTATATATATAATTTGAGAGAATCCATGATTAAACTAAATAATTTTTATCAATGATGCTGCTATTGTGGTTAATTCTATACATTTTATTTTGTGCGAAACAAAAAGAAAATTCATAAATTATAATATTTGCCTGATGCGAAAATGATGCACTATGATCACTTTCAAAGGGAACAAAATCACCTGAATTGAGTCTCAGTTCAGCTTAAATCGTTTGAAACGAGTGTCTCACTAAAGGTAAGTATTGAGGTCTATCAGAATATTGACTAATCGTTCCCCCGTCTTCACCTTTAGTTCGAACGATTCGCAATAAAGGAGCTTGTGTATCTCCCACAATTTGAAGTGAAATTGGATCAGAGTAAACGTAAAAAACCGAAAAATTAGACCATGTATCAGCAACGAATTCGCTTTTCATGTTACCCGTTATGATTGCATTGCATTTGAACCCTAACAATTCGCCTAAATTCTCTAAATGAAGACTCTCTCTTGAATCGCATTAATTTTCCCCCATTTCGATGCTTTATTGTAATTTATTGTGAACCGACTAGGATTTTTTGGTAAAGCAAGCTGTATGGCTGATATAATATGAAACATTGTTTCATAACACCCCACATCAACTGTTTGCTTAACGGTTGAAGAGATATTACCGTCACCCACTTCGTATCGAAAATAATTGTTATTTTCATTTACGTTAAGCCAAGAATGAGGGTAGATGATTTCAGACAATCCCACTTCCCATTCACCATTTAAATAAACGGAGGATGGTAACTGAGTTTTGAGATGAGATATTTTGTTTTCTGGAAAGAAATGCATAGAGCTATCAGAAGGTAATGTTATGTAGAAAGACATTTTGAAAATGAGTCCGTAAGAAAAAAATTTAACTATTTATACATTTTGAATACAGTCACCCAATCATTAAACTTTTCAAGATAACCTAAAAATTTAACAAAATATTCAGTGATTCCTCGTCTTTTTCTTTGTTTGATGACATTCTCTACAGGATAGAAACCAGAGTCGACAACTTTTTGTAATTCTGCTTCGTAATAAGTACCTTTAATCTCTTCACCTTGTAAATCTCTTAATCTATAAACGATCGGAATTCTTTGTACGATTTCATAAACTGTGAAAAGTTCTCTACTCCAGTTTTGTTCATATCCTTTTTCAAAGAGAAGTTTTTGCTTATTAATGCGCACAACATCACCAATTTTAAATTTAGGGGCTTTAGGTTTCTCATTTCTTAGATCAACATATAAATTATTTAATACTTGCTTCCTGTTATGCCTACTTACAGAAGCAGGCTCCATTTTAATTGAAAGGTGATACGAGTGATTATAACTGTGCATTAATTTATCAATGACGTCGATGTAATTTTTAGTATTAAATTCAGTGAAATATTTCCACATTTTTGTTTTTAACGTCCGATTAAACCTTTTAACTACACTAGCTTTAGTTTCGTTATTTGTAGAAAAAAATTTTACGCTCATATTTTTCAAATAATTTTGAACTATTTTATTTAAAAACTCCTTACCAGCATCTGTTTGCAACACTTTAGGCCTCCTTTCTTCAAAAATAATTTCTAGCGCAGACTTTACACTTTTTCCAAATTTATCTTTCAGAGGAACTGCCCAAGCAAATTTTGAAAATAAATCAATGCAAATTAACAAATACTTATAACCCTTATTAAATTCTGCTAAAGATTGCATATCGGCTAAATCCGCTTGAAACTGACGATCAATGTCACTTACAAATACTCGATTCCGCCGAAACTTATGCCGAACAGGTTTATGAAGAGTGTAAGCATCTTTCTGTGATAACCATTGTTTTACATCTTTTTTACTATATTTCCCTTTTAAAGAGCGATGTAATGCCTCCACACCCGCGAAGCTACTTGGAACTTCGGGATTTTCGTAAAACGCTGCTAAATCTTGATACATTATTACCGACGAGCAGGACTTGATTGAATGACTATTACTATGAATAGTTATGCAATTTATACTTTTTGGGAAAAGCAAAGGGTGTATGTTTAAAAACATGAGCATAAATTTTCTTTACTTTTATATGAAATATATTTAAAATAACACTTGTGCTTAAACATACTTAGATAATTTCTTAAAAAAAATATTTATATTTATTTTTTAAATGAAACTATTTCAACTTAAAATAAACTAACAAAAATAAAATTAACTCAAATTAAGCATATAGAAGAGAGAAACCATTTTATTCAGATTTATAGGAACAAAATACCGTGTAAAATTTATAAAAATATTTATACAGTATTTTTTTTTTCTTACTTTTGTATGAAATGTATTTAAAATATCATTTACGCTTAAACATTTTTAGATAATCTGTTCTAAAAAAATATACCCACATTTATTTTTAAAAAGAAAGAATTTCAACTTAAATTAAACTAACAAAAAATAAAATTAACTCAAATTAAGCATATAGAAGAGAGAAACCATTTTATTCAGATTTATAGGAACAAAATACCGTGTAAAATTTATAAAAATATTTATACAGTATTTTTTTTTCTTACTTTTGTATGAAATGTATTTAAAATATCATTTACGCTTAAACATTCTTAGATAATCTGTTTTAAAAAAATATACCCGCATTTATTTTTAAAAAGAAAGAATTTCAACATAAATTAAACTAACAAAAAATCAAATTAACTCAAATTAAGCATATAAAAAATCCTTTTATTCAAATTTATAGAAGCAAAAAATAAAGAACAAAATACTGTGTAAAACTTATAAAATCTTTATACGATATTTTTTAAGCAAAATCCTCTACTCATCTCCGCCATCAACTCAGAAGCAGAAGGAAAACAACTCAACTCAGAAGAAGGAGGGAAACAACTCAACCCAGAAACAGTAGGGAAACAACTCAACTCTGCGCCGCCTCCGCCGCCTCTACAGCAGAATCGGCTTTTCTTTTCTACTTATATTCCTAAATTAAAATGCTATGTGGAACTTTCCTTCAAAATCTCACTGACCAAAATTTTATGCATGCAGATTAAATGAATACATATTTATAACATTTATTAATTAGATGATTACTGATGTGATCAAAAAGTTCGACTCACCCATTGCATTATTTCTCGATTATATCCGATCCATTTGAAACCAAACTCGAATTATAAAGTTTAATATCCACAGAAAGCTTCAATAAATAATGTGAAATTTATCTTATATTTATACCCAAATCAAATAATTCTAAGAATATGTACTTGGACAATCAGATAAAACACTTCAGTAGACCGTATTCAAAAAATATTTCACCTTCCTTTTTGTTCTTCCATCTCTCTACACAATTAAAAATTGAGTGAAAACCACAAAAATTAATTGATTTTATGTCAGATGTCTGTTTTAGTATGACTCATTTTCTCAAACGTTCCCAATTATTGAAACATTTTATTCGATTTCATCACGCTCTAAGGTAATGCGAGGGCTATTGGCCAATTGAACTTTGGTCAAACGACATCTTAGCTTCCATACCAGCGGGAGAATGCACTAGGTCTCGAGCTCATGACTAGCTGGCTACTAGCTCTGTACACATGACCACTCCACTACCACGACCATATTTTACTTCTGAAGAATTGTCACAAGTTTTTCAATTGTTCTCCCACTCATCATCAGACCATTGATTGATACTATCCAATATTCAATCAAGTCGTGTGTGTGTGTTGAGCTCATTATTTTATGATTATTTTAAATTTTAAGAATTATATTTAGTAATTTTTATTCAAATTAGTTTGTTTTCTTATGAACGGGACAACTTAATATTCTCCATGATAAAATTTACAGGAGCAATTTTCTAATTGTTTTATTTTCTTTATCTTCCAAACGTAGGCCATTTTTAAAATTTATTTTTGATGTGTAACATCTTTCCTCTCGATTGCTGGAGATTTGTGGGAGTGATTTCGTGAAAAGGGACGGAAATGCGTAGCAGTAAGTTGGGGAAGAGCGTGCTATATTTAATTTGACCAATCAGCGCTCTTGGTGGTGTCTCTTCCCTACCCTCCAGTGAAGTTCTGTTTTTTCTCCTACATTCGGGAGGGACCCCCCCCCCCCCTGCGGTCTAGGCCTTGGGATCTTTGTTTTTGTTTTGTTTTCTCACCTTAGGATCAGAGAAGAAGCTAAGTCCTTTGGTTGGGTGGCAGGAACGGACACATAACATTTCGAGGTTGGGTATTGTTATTCAAGATATTGGGGACATATGTGCGGCAGAATGGTCAAACAGTGATTTCGGTGGTCGTATACATTTCTCCTAATCAAACTGTTCAAAAAATTAAAAATTTCCTACATTTTTTACTTTTACCGTATACCGAAGGTGGTTTTGCTCTTTTAAAAAAAAACTATCACTCGCTTTCCATGATTTTGAGTGGTGATTTTAAAGTTAACTTCAGTTTGCTAGAAGCCGAGTCACTCATATCTTTTTTGAATGATGAACTCAGGGTCGAAATGTTTCAACAACTAACAGTGGTACTGTTATTGACGCTATTTTTCAACGGTTTTTAAATACTTTGAAATCTTAAGTATATATGTCATATTTTAGTTATCATTTTTTTTGATAAAAAAAAACTGCATTACTCCTTGTGTTAATAAAAAAAAAAAATTCATTCCATAGAAAATTATTTCCAATCATACTCGATAAATATTTTTCAGGATTTAAGTTGCTATTTCGAATTTACCACGATAACATGTCAGATGTTACACATCGTATGCGACTACTGTAAGGCTCGTTTTTTTTAAATTTTTATTTATTTTGTGCGTGCGTGTGTAAAATCATAAACTATTTTTATCCCCTGATTAGGAGTGATGTGATAGTGGTGCACACCACAAAATTATACTTAAAAACATTCAAAGCGATATCTACATTGCCCGTGGGTGGAGAACTAATTTCATATTACTTGAGAAAACTTAAAGTTTTTAAATTACAGATTGAATTTTCAAAAATAAAAGTAATCGTGGTTTGGCTGACCCTAATTTATATTTTTTGTTTCGGGAGATGGAGGGTTTTGTTCATAATTTCATTTTGTAACTCATCCCTTGTTTCATTCGCCGAATATTTCTACAGTAAAAATAGATTGGATCATCTTTTCTGGTTGTTATTCTTCTAAGTATTCAACAGTAAAGTCCGGATACCATAAAAGTCATTTAATGGATAATTTCTATTCGCATCTATTGCACTGATATTTCGAAATCAAACTCAATTGATTTCTTATACCTCTAAATTTTTTTATTTTAAATTTACTGTCAATGACGCACACAAGGATTCTGGTCCTCTCCCTTCGTCCTTGACTCATTTTTCGATTCATTATATAATCCTATGTTTATAATATATACATACTATTTATGTAGTATTTCTGGTAATCATATTAAGTATCTGCTATTAATAATTTATTTTATTAATTAATGCTAATTATTTATTCAATAATTCATTTTTGACTGATTTTTGTTCCCAGCAGTTCAAAAGAATATGTTTGGTGGCGTATTGGGGTATGATATGAGAACTCTCGACCCCTCCCGCTGTGTGCACCAATTGTTTATGGTATATGTAATATTATTCTAAAAATAGGTACCATTTTTCCTCTCTAACCTTCCTATTACTTTCTTTGACTGTGAAAGAAGCATTTTGTTTAAATCGTGCATTAATAGGAAGAGCAAAAGACTAGATACATAGAAGAAAAAATTATAATAATTATCAATGTTTGCTTTATGTTCTATTAGGTCTCACCTATTCACATTTTGGCTTTATTCCCGATTACTCGTGCATTTTACGAACGCAGTAGAAGGTCAAGTATGCAGTTTCGCAATAACCATTGTCTTTTCTAAGGATTCAAGCAATTATATTTCAGTTTTTGGCTGTTTATTTAGTGCCAATTCTGTTTGACCCCTTCATTAAAAAATAAAGCCACATATAGAAATGAGTGGGTTTGAAAGGCATTTATTAAATTAGAGAAGGTGTACACGAAGTGTAAGCAACTGGATCACTGGGGAGTGTTACTAATCACAGGAGATGCGTCCAGGCGAAACGGCCCAACACAGGGATCCACTTTCCCAGATAAATCCAATCATATTTATTAGCCGGGGAAAAAAACACCACATTTATCAGTAGTGACAGATGGCAGGGACACTTGTAAATGGAAAGTCTTTGGAATGACCGAGCAGTTTCATCTAATCAAATCCTTAATGAAAATGTTTCTCATGGAATTTTCTGATTATACTTCGAGTGGATTGCTTTGATTAAACTTGAGTGGTTTAATTTCTAAAGTGAAATGTTTCTCGCAATCTTTCCAGTTGTATCGTGTCGTCTGTTTGTTGTCTCACTCAAACATTGGCATAACAATAAGTTGGCAACAATAAAAATAAGAAATGCAGTTATTAGTTCATTTAATTTTACCTTTGCTAGTAAAACACCATTTTCCTTTTCAACGGTCAATTGAAATAAGAGTGTAGGATTCTTTTCACACACATTTGAAATTATCAAGTTAATATTTTAAAAGTATATTTTAAAATAATTGTGCTGTTTTTGAACACTCACTACTCATTCAACACTTGAGCATCTCGTCTTTGGTTACAGCAAACGGTGCTTTTCAAAGAATAAGAAATAGGGTTTTAAAATAATGATTCGTATTTAATGAATTTCTGTTAACAAATTTTTTAACAATAATTTTTGTTTTCTTTTCAACATATTGCGGTTTTGAAATTGAAAGAAATAAGAATTTATAAAACAAATGATAAAATTCAAATGATGCATACAATTTAAAAGTATATCTAGCAACACCTAATGACTGAACAAAAAGCATCCAATCCAAATTGGAGCAAAATATTTTTTACTATTTATTAATTTTCATTCAATTATTGAGTAGTACTAAACATACACAATACGTCACAAAAAAATATATGCACCCAGGAGAAATCACGAAACATGGCAGCTGGTGAGAGATTTACTAAGGATCAAAATTTCGACGCCAATGAGACAAGGGGCAAGTGCGCATAGGAGATGCGCATTTAGAAGAGCAGAATTGCTCGTGCCATAGGGTTTTTCAAACAAATCGGTCCACTTGCATTGGGACTAAAGATGCCTCAAAGACGTAACCAGTGAAAGTAAGAACAATTGTCGGGCTTTGAGAAAGGGCGTATAGTAGGTCTCAGAGAAGCGGGTTGTTCGAACAGACGAATCGGTGGTCACTTTAGTCGGAACGATATAGTAATGGCTCGATATTGGCAGTGATGAATCACACAAAGGATAATCAACTGTCACGAAGGGTCAGTGCATCCCAGGAACACAAATACAATCGTATCCCAGGAATGCAAATGCTATCACATCCCAGGAACGTAAATGCAATCGCTTCCTAGGAACACAAATGTAATGATCGCGCAATCATAAGAGCTTCCATGTCCTCATGAAAAACATCTCTAGAAACGGTTCAACGTCATTTACAACCTTCCATACATCCGATGGTATCGACGGAAACTATTCGAAGACGACTGGCTGACCCAGGTATAAGGAGTCGACGACCATTAAGACGCCTAATGCTGATAGGATTTTTGCCGACCTCGGACAAGATGGACCGACTGGAGGCGTGTGATCTTCAACAATGAATCTCGATTCAGTCTCAATGCTGGTACGAGGCGGTTCAATCCGGCATTTGCCAAGAAGCATACGACGATTACACAGGGATTTATCAGCACTCGTCCACATAACAATGCCCTTAACGTACTCCCTTGGTCTACCAGGTCACCAGAACTCTTGCCAATTCTGGGACGTGCTTGGAAGGCAGTTGCAGGAATAATGACAGTACTGCCCAGGTTCAAAGATTATGGCATGATATTCCGCAAAAGGTCATAGGTGATCTTATGATTCGATGTCACGCCCATTCGATTGTTTCGTTGCCAGAGGTGGATTTACTACCTATTGATTTGTAACCATTTTCATGTCATATCCTCTTATTAAAGCAATATGCTCTTCTGAACTTGTAATCATTTTTTTTATCTCCTCATGCCAGTGGTGAACACAAGGAGGAAGGGGGGAGGCAAGGGTCCAGACCCCCATAGCCCCTGATTTTTTTTTCAATTTATGATAATCCTATGCATATAAGTGTGTAAAATTTAAGTAAGTATTTGTTATTACTAATTTGTTTTATTAGTTAATGCCAATTATTAGTTTAATAACTTACTTTTTACTGTTTTTGTTTCCAAAATCAAAAGAATATGTTTCGCGGCGTGATAAGGTATTATACAAGAATAGTGGACTTTCTAACCTGGACTCTCCCTTCCACTTGAAAAAAATTTCTGAGCCCCACTGCCTCATACACTACACACATATTGAGTTTTGTGATACTAGCTCGTTTATATATTTTTGGGGAGCACATATATATATTTTTTGCGACAGAGTGTATGTATAATATCTATTACTCTCCCGGTTTCCTGGGTACTTTATAACACTGGGAGACAATAAATTCTTCTTAGGTTATTTTTGTATAATGTTTTATAAGTCATATCATAGTTAAGCTTGCAATTGTATTCAAAAACTTTTTTATAGCCTTCACCTGTTGATTTAAAAGGAACAGGAATATCTAAATGAAATATGTTTACCTTTTGGGCCTACCCTTTGTAATCTCATCTTTTGGGAATTGATTTTCATAAAAAAGTCCGTTCTTAGCAAATTTCTACTCAACAAAAGAGATATGCTTACTAAATTTCAAGTATGTAGGTGTAATAGTTGAAAAATTGGATTTTTTGTCAATAACGATCCCGTAACTTAACACGGAATCAATTTCGAGAAAACCCCTTCTTAAAAGTTGCCAAATCAAAAGGTGTGCATAAATCGTTCTTCCGCTGTTTGCTGCTTATCACGGCCCTTTCTCTCATATACATTCTTCCTTAAGCAAAAGAGTTTTAGAAGAAAATTCACTGAAAATATATAAATTTGAATTTTGATAGCGGAAACCGACTTCTTCGGCTCCTTTAAAACCCAATTCATTGCAAAATTCTGCGATCAACGGTGGGGAGAAGTTACAAATCAATATACAAACATTCAGCTTTATAAGATACACGTACGGGGAATCATCCGAAATTGAATGTTCAGAAACGTAATTTATCTAGTTTGAAATTATTACTCGCCAAAACAATACATGGAAAACCTTTCATCAATTTTTATATATTTTCAACAAAAAAAAATTAAAGTACCATAAAATCTAGCGTATAATGCACACCTATACTTTCAAGCTGCATTTTTCAATTTTTAGATATTTTTTACGAAGGAAGCTGAAATGTACGCGGGCAATGCTATCACTTTTTATATCATTTATTCGAGGCCTTATTCCAGGATTTAAAATAAAATAGTATATTTCTAAGCTATGACCCCTTATAAGTTCATAAGGAATGTCATTTATTTTGAATAAACAGTATTCCGAGATCTATGTAAAAGTCTATTTTTTTTTTGTGTGGGCTCATCTCTATTATTTTTTAAGCCATCACTTTTACTCTTGCAATATAACATGCACCCGTAAATTTCGAGCTTGTTTTTCGTGTTAAAAATGCGCGTTATACACCGGTAAGCACAAAACTAATTCCATTCGCATCTCCCTTAAATTAATTTAAATGAATAATACTCTAAGTAAAATCTAAGCAAAACGTTATCATCATGGTAATGTTATTCATTGGAAAGAAATATCTTTCTTTAATAATTAAATTTCGGTTGGGCTTAAAATTAAGACAGAGAAATTGATTAAAAAAAAATTTAACTGCATCTCCAACTATTTATAATTTTTGGAAGGGCTCAGAGGCAACTCAGAGGGGGGGGGGTAGAATTGTCAAAGAAACCGAACTCTCACATGAAAGAATTACACACCGCCAAATGGGAAACAACCACGCCCGTATTTAGCCTTTGGTGAACTTACAGTTTACATTTTTTATACAAGTACACTAAAGGTAAATTTATATAACTATTAACATTTCCATGCGTTTTAAAAAAATACTCTTCTAAGACACAGAGCCATTAAGTTCGTAACTCTACAGTTTCAAAATAGTACACTGGAAATAAAATATACAAAGCTAAATAAAAAAATTACAGGATATGATAAAGAAGAAAAAATAACATTGACAATGATAGAATTTTGAATCATTGTCAAGCGACATATAAGCTGACACCTAACTTCCATACCATGCCTAACTTCCTCCATACCCAATTTCCACTATAACAAAAAACGGGGGGGGGGGGAGAAGAAAAAAAAACGACGACCATGAACGAGTTGTTCGATAAAGACAAAAAATTTGGTGGGTAGAAATATTATGTACAGAATAGAAAATTATTAAAATTTCAGAAAAATTGAATGATTTATTTCAGAGTTACAAAGTTACAAAGTAATGAACTCAGTAAGGTGTTGTGACCCACCTCTAGCCTGGATGCAAGCTGCCACACGACGTGGCGTAGACATGAAATAAATATTTTGCCTAAGAGCCAGCCTAAAAATTTGGCTTCTTCTACAGTTTTGTGGTGTCCCCAGGAATGAATAAGAGGAGAGAGAGAATCCCGTTTGGGGAACTGGTGTCGCATCAGCTAAAAATAGCTTCTGCAGCCAGTGATAAAGCATCCTCTCTGATGATTCTTCTGCGATATTTCTTGCTGATTCGGTCAAGGAAGGGATGGGGAATAGAACCAGTTATTTTAACCGTTTCCCTTACATATTTCTTTGCAAAAAGTTGCAAAAAAATCATCACATTTTTTATTTTATTATTGAATACAAGGAAACGAAACAAAACAAAATATGCAAGTTTTAAGTAGAATTTTTAATTTTTTACAGGTGAAAAAGCTTTTAGTTTTAACATTAGTTTACTGTCCCGAGTTATCTCGGGCAACTGGAAAAAAGTTAAATATTAGTTTTTGTATGATAGTTTTTGAAACAAGGGACAACACAAAGTGATATCTGACATTCTGTACACTGGTATCTGGTCTCACATTTTTTTTTTACTGGCTTACCTCTTTACGGGGTATCTTTAAGGAGAGCACAGAGTACACTGGCTCGTTGGATTAGATTTTTTTCAGTAGCAGGAATAACATCTGGAAAA
This sequence comes from Trichonephila clavata, assembly GCA_019973975.1. NCBI lineage: Eukaryota > Metazoa > Arthropoda > Arachnida > Araneae > Nephilidae > Trichonephila > Trichonephila clavata. The sequence goes on from BMAO01037887.1 coordinate 75,464, forward strand.
TGCCTAGATGTTAACCTGAGTGGGGAAGGACTAATGCTGAGTCTTCCTGATGCGACAAAAAACTCGTCACAATGATTTTCTAAAGTTATTTTGCAATAACTTCCATTCTAAATTGTTTAGGTGATCGTGAACCTCCTGATTTACAGTAAAAAATGTAGGCTATATACAGAAGAGCCACTTCCACTGTTTTCAATGTCCACCACATTCACTCCCTGAAAACTCATCGCTTTCGCTATGTTGCATCATCGCCATTATTTTACTTTTTTTCAACGGAACTATCTTTCTTTAGATATTACTCTCTAATCCACAAGTCGACGTGTACTATACAATAGGGAAAACAACTGACCTGTCCCGCCAAAAGATCCACGAAACCAGCAAAACTTTGCAAACTGCTAATCAAAGCTGAGTATTTCCTTTCATTTCCACCAGGCTGCGTAAAAAACCGTGATAAATCAAATCGTACTGACAAATTCTGCTTCGACCGAGTTTTCTGGGGATAGTAATTAAGGCACCCGACTAGGTTCGAAGACCAATTTTTCAAAAATTGATTATCAGAAGAATTTTATTGTTTTAAAGAACATAAATAGGCTTAGAGAGTTATAATTATGAAATAAATACCATGCATCACCTTTGTTTTTGAAAAAAAAATTATTTTTATAAAATTTTTTAAAAAAATTCAATTTTAGGAAAAACAGCGTAAAAAAATATGTATTGGACATAATGTAATTTTAATTGCATTGATATATTTATTTATCCACCTGAAGTGTCGCAAACCGCAGGTTAAAAAAATATTTTCAAAAATAAATATTTAATAAGCATTCGAACTTCACGTTAATGATTTTTCGTTAAAATTATTCTATATTCTAAGCTAAAAAGGACTATAAAATGTGATTAAATGTAAGTATCTTAAAACAAGGGGTTTGCTACACTCTCAAGGGCTTATAACATAAATGTTGCAAATTTCATTGAATTTTATATAATTGTTTTGGAGATATCCCAGTTTTCGTGCAAAAATTATCGTGAAAATTTCATTCTTCAAAAAACACATTTAAAAAATATATTTATAAGTTACATGAAGTAAATATTAAAAAAACAACTTAAAATTCTCCAGTTTTATATGTTATTCCTTCTTCTTCCTCAATTTTTATTTTTATTTATTTATTTATTTATTTTTTTGCTGTTGGCAATGAGTGACGTTTTGAATCTGCAATGCGCTCATTATCGAAGGTTTTTTGTCCCCGTACAGTATAATAGCCCAAAACAATACCCATTTCATTTAATATGGAAATTAATCCCTGGAAGCCATTATTAAACTGCACAACAGAAATATAAGCTCCTAAACGCAATGTTTGATGCTCAACGAAAACTTCTTTTGGTAATATCTGCCACACAAAATTGCATTAAAACTTTCGTTCGGATTTTGAGTTTTGCTGTGTAAACATTTCTTTAAAAGATTTCTGTCACACAAATCCATATAAACTGGCTTTATCGTGTTAACAATATTTTGTGGCAGTCCCAAGGATTTATCCTGATACACAATATTAGAAGCTTTAGCCCGTTGGAATTTACACCAACTTTCAGCTCCGACAGGGCACTGTCCATGTTTTGGCTGATGTTTTGATGAGCAACCATGAAAGAGAAGGCAGCAATAACAGCAGACTGCATTTTGTCCAAGTTCCCAATATTGCTTCGAATAGCAATTCCATAGTAATTCTGTAGCTTATTAATTAAACCATCAGTCAATTTACCTTTCCCTCCGAGTCCTTTATTTCTGCTTTTCAATTTTCGAAGCCTTGTTCCAACTCTTTTTTTGAATATGCCCAATACATTCTAGCTTCGTAACAGAATCTTTCCCGTAAATGTTCTTCACGGCATCAAAAGCTTTGGAATCTCCATCCCCATAATAGTCAGTGTATCGTAACATTCTATGATCTTCCGACCTCTCATAAATGCGATAAGCCCCAACCGGTTCCATACTGGATGAAGATCCTTTATGATGATTACACCGCAATTTCACATTTTGTTGCACCGTCTTTGAATTGCATTTTCTGCAAAACTGAGATAAAGTTTCAAAGTCAACAATTTTCCCAGTATCGACAGATATTGCACTAACACAGCCATTTAGCGAAGAAAAACCACGACGCTGCCAGGTACCATCCACCGAAACACCACAATTTACAGTATCATGTATAGATTTTTTTTAATTGCCTAATACCTTTTGCTGCGTCATTCATTATTTTTCTCCAATGGAGAGCAGCACTGAGGAGTTTTTTTTCTTGTTGGCGGAATACAAGCTTTGAGAGAAAGGGAGGTAGATTCAAAACAGCACAAAGTTTTCTTCCTGCTGAGACACCTCTACCAATCAATCTTAAGCCATAAACAAAACGAGTATTGAGTTCATTCATTTTGTCTAACTTTTTCGAAGTACAAAATGCCGATATGAAACTGCAATTTTTACAGTGCAAAGAAAAGTTTGAAGATAATCCAAACCTTGAATCTTCCACAAGATAAAGGCTTCCTGCTCTACACTTTTTATTTGGGCAACACAATAAGGAAAAAATACCATTTAAAATTTCCAGATCAATCAGCCTGTTTCCAGTTAAATGTTCTGTATTACTTTCATCATCATTTACCTGATAACAATGCTGCAGCTTCAGTAAACTGGCGGTCATAATTTCTTCCTTACATGAAGCAATTTCATTGTGTGTATTTTGGTTTCCATGAAACTTTCTTTTACGGGGACGATGTGAACGACATTTACCCATGATTTCAGGTAAAATAAATTTAAGATAAAATTAAAATAATTTAAGTTCTAAAAATAAAGCAAAATATAGAAATAACAGAATTAAGATAGGCGTGGTAAATCTAACGTCGAATGTAAACAAACGCAGAATAGTGATAGTCTTAAAATAGCGTTGCCAATCGTTTGCAACAAAATTGTTTGAAATAATTATTAGCAAACTGTGGCTTAGTAAACAGATAATTAAAATTTTGGTTTTTGAAATTCCATTTTAGGGAAATAATAATTAAACACTTCATATATCGCTCACTTCCGGTCCAGATGGCATTACTTCCGGTTTCGTTTTCAACTACTATGACTTATTAAAATTGCTATATCTAGAGTTCTAATTTACGTAAAATTAAAATAAAGACTGTTTTGGAATCTTAAAGGTTTGGGCTTTGTTTTACAATCATAATTAAAAAATTCGACATTTTTGTCAAAAAACACTTTTTCAACCTAGTCGGATACCTTAACTGCAATATATACGAACCCGATATAACTCGGGATAGACAGGCAAGCGGTTAAGGGTAGAATCAGTGTTCTATTCTACACGTCTGAAGCAAAAATGATACAGAGGCTAAAAAATGAGTAGAAAAAATTCAAACAAAACGAATTGCGTAGTTAACTTTGCAATAATCCAGGGTACTCAACCTTTTACCCATAGCATACATGTACTTGCAAATTTACGCGGGCAGCAACTTGAGGATTAAAGGGGGCGCTATAAAACCCAGGACACATTTAAAATGTGGAAAACTGATCAAAATATTAAAGCTTTTTTTTTGCTTTTATTTTATATTCTATATTGACTCTACATTACACATTCACATAAAAAAGTCGGTTATGTGCATTTTTTACAGAGTTATGGGGTATATGTATATAGTTTCGATTTTCTTTCATCTGTGACCAAGCCCTACGCTTACATTCTACTGCCATACAAACAAATCTGTTGTGTACTTTGATTAACTGATTTTCTTTAATCAAAGTTCACTTATTTTTATTTCAAATATTAATTTATCAAGCGCAGAAGGGCAGCACAAAGAGGATTTACTGAATTCCTGACTGAAAAACCAGTATTATTACTTTAAAAGTCGTTCAGACTTGCGTGTGCATTTTGTTTTTGAAATGATACCTCTTTTCACAAAGAAAAATCATTTTACATTTTAATAGTTGATAAGAGTAATAAAAGTACGAATCTTATAACAGCCAAATATATAGATAAGCTAAAAATGACCGTACTAAAAGGAGAAATATGTTATCTGAAAATAGTAAGAAATGATGGCAAAAAATCATCTAATACTGTAATCTGCTGAAAAAAACTGTAATGCTGAGATCTTACAGCAAGGTTAATCGTCTTACCAACCCGAAGCGAATAACGATTTAACACACAAGCTATGTTTTCTGAATTATTGCAGAAAGTTTCTAGTAAAAATGCTCCCTCTGTGTTGCTAATGGACTCTACCGTTCAATATAAAGAATGAACTTTTATGTAAGTTCTGTATGGCAGTCATGAAACTGTCTATTTAAGTCTTCAAGAGGAAGTAAAAAGCTGTAAAAAGCAAGCTGTGTGTGTGTATGTGGTTAGAGCCTTCTTTATCCATAAGAAAAAGCCATGATTCTTTGCTAACTTTTTCCTTTTTTAGCTAAACATGACAACAACGGATAAAAAATATATATTTGCCCAGTGCATACATAATTTATTAATAAAAAACGTCAAGTCAAGCAAGTAGGGAAGCTCACACAAAAGTTGATGATTTACTGAAAAATAAAGACATTATTGATGTATCTTTTATGCTATTACTTTTCAAAAATAAGGACAGAGGTAAGTATATTTATTAAAATGTTTAATTTTAAGAGAAGTATTGTTAAAGTACTATCTGAATTGTGTAGAAATCATGAGAGCGACAGTGCGGGGTATCACATATGAAAAAAGGACGGTGAATTTCGATAGAACATTTGGAACCACTAAAATGCCTGCTGTCTTAATGATGAGTAAATAATCAATTAGTCAATGCTAAATGAGATTTAATTCGTTCTGAATGGCAGCGACTAAAATCCTTACAATTTGTAGCAGAAAATAACATTAATCTAAAGTCAAAATTGACAAAGAGGAGTAATTGGACAATATTGAAATGAGAGAGTGAGTCGGTGAGCAGGGAAGCTTGATTGATAAAAAAACATCACGAGAGTATAAATTTTTACAGGAATACAATAAAAGACAGGCACCAAAAAATGAATATTTCGTTAACAGACAAAAAGAAAACTATGCATGGAAGGGGAATCATCCTGGTATGTACAAAAGGGCAATACACAAAAATAAACTCCAGGATCACATAGTCCCATGAAAACTAGTTTGTTGCAATGTTATTGAACAATTATACTTCGATATCAACATTTAGCCTGAGATTCTATACTTGAAAAATGGATAGCAGGCAGGCTCAAAATTCCAATGAAAGATTGCATAGCTGCATCTAGTGACAATGTCCAAAGATAATTTGTCTCAAAAAGGCTAAAATTAGCTGTGACAAGCAGTGCATACATTATTTTTTTTTATATCTATGTTGTTCTGCTGTAGAAAAGTGGCAATAACTTTAACAATCTACTCCTCCAGTTTGGTTCTTCATAGGAAGGAATTCTGAAACTTACCATAGAATGAGTTTTTTTCAGTATAATATTTAACAAAAACTGAGCATTGTGATGTCGCTGTGGCTAGAATCAAAAGACAAGCAAAAACTTGCAATATTTTAAGTCTTCAATTATGTTACCGCAAATATGTTTTGCAATATGATAAGACGTCTAGCTCAGGTAGAATCTGAGAGATGGATTTTTTTTTTTTAATTTCTGGAATTATTTGGTGCTGAATTTATCAAACAGTACATCGGAAGCATTTAAGAAACACTCCTTCACAATTTTTGTATCTCAGTGAACAATTTTAATCAATAATATAACAAATTTCATTGGATGCATTTTATGACAGTACACAGACAAAATACTTTATTGTTGTTGCAAATTTGTTTGAGAAATCCAATTTATTACCTCTTGAAAGAGATTCTCAAGGAAAAGAGCGATTGAAAGATTTGTGTTTAGTGATAAAATGATTAGTAAAATTATATTTTTTTAATATAGCATTTTCAGGACAAATCAAACAAATTTTTATCCATGTTTGTCGAAATAGCCAAGTTCCCAATCATTTTGATACAACCTATTTTCTTTCAATATTTTTCGTTTGGATGACAAGAGGGTTAGTTAAAAATTAGTTTTGCCCATAAAATGGTCGCTATTTCACTGGTATTTGTTATCACTAATCGTTGCAATTACAAGAGGAAAAAAGAAAAAAATATCTGGAAATTTGATACGACATCGATAGCAAAATTGATATTTATTTGATTGCTTGACTCATAGAACTTCCCGCTAAAAGTTTTTATACATTTTCTTAGATAATCGAATTCTAAGTGCAACAGGCCACTTAGAAAAGCCTGGTGGACAACAGGTTGAGTATCGTTGTGATAATCTTTCTAAATGTGGTTTGCGAAGAAATATTCTTCAGTTCGTTTCAATTTTGATCTTTGTCATGGCCCAGCTGCATAGAATTTAATCAAAAACAACAGAAAAATAACATTAATTATATTAATAAGGATGCTAAATGTTTTGTGTTTTTCTAATTTATTAATTTTCTTTTTAGTTTATTTTAATAGGGCTATACACCTACAACACCCGAATCCATACAATATTCCAATTGGGAGTCAATGGGACTTTCTCAACAATGAAATGGGATCGTATTTGGCCTTTCGTGTTTTGAGAAGAAAACTGTTTAATATACTCTTGAGCCAAACTCTATTGCATTGGATGGGCAGGAAAAAGCCAGTCATCTTCTCTTGTAATGAGTCAGTATTCAGAAGAAAAATTCTTTCAATGGTGTGTGTACAGATGCATTATGCAGTGACACATAAAAAGAAAACACTTTTTCATCTACAACTGCTTTTTTCATTTATCGTCAGAGAAAATTAAAATTTATAAATAAATACATACGTATGTATAAAAAGTGCAGAGAAATTATTTACAAATATACAAAAAAATTACAGTTTTTCTTTTTTTTTCAAATTGAATTTTCTGTAAAGGAAAGAATGTTAGTAAAAATAAAGAGACTATTAACTTGATTTGATTTAAACAAATTAAGTTTGTTATGAATAAAATTGCGTATTCAAGAATATCACCGTTTCTTAAGCCATATAATCGGCAATTTGACTGACTTATAATTATTTGATGTTTTATTAATTCATTCATGTTACATATGGGAAAAAATACAACGAATTTGAAACTGAATTGAGCTCTACAAGATTAAAAGGTAAAACGTAGATTATATCTATATGGCTGAATTCTAATTATTTTCTTGTTGGAATGAATTAAATTTGAGAAAATCGCAAATTCTTCTGAAGCGTGCATCTTTTCTTCATCTTTTGAAATCTCAACAAAAACGACTCTTTTCAATTCCAGCGCGGGAAAAGAATCAAAAATCATTTGTTGACCATCGTTCAGATGTCAATTGAATAGGCCAACGAAATTGTTAAGATCTTCGTTTGCGCCATCTGTCGGGTTTCTAAGGAACTATGCGCAAAGTTAAGAACTAACTAAAGGCCTTGAGATAGAAAACTTAGTTACTAAGTTAAAAGGCCAATCGCAACTGGCAATTATCGGAAAAAAATATAGCAAATATTCAATTTATTTTGGCCAAAATAAAATGAATACAATTTTTAAAGGATTTAGAAACTGGGCTTTGATTTAGAAAATTAAATATTATTCCACGTTTATAATTGAAGAAATTATTTTCATTACTTTTAAGTTATCTTGGAATTTTTAAATTATTTAAAAAAGAAGGAATTTAATATAATTATTAATTTTATAATTGTTTCTTATAATATTATTAAAATCTTTTATTTTGCTGCACATTTGTAGAATTTTCTTAAAATATGCTATTGAGAAAGGCACCACCTAAATTAAGAAGACACCAACATTTTAGAGTTAACCTCTTAACTGGTTTGCCCGTACACCGTACGGGCTACCAAAAGCTAGCCACAACCGGTTTGCAAGTACGCTGCACGAGCACTGATATTTTTTTCTCTCTATCTTCGATTTGCATGCATTTTCAATTCTTCTAGTGAGACTATTAGTTTTTAAGAAATGCAGTTTGTTCATGGTACTATGCTCTTCTCATCCAGAATTTTCTTTGTGGGGAAATTTTTCATTGAATTCAAATTCTTGAAAATATTCGATAAAGAAGACAATGTGTACTTTATTGAGAAATGAAAATGTGGAGTGAGTGAATATCAACGTCGCTCTATTCAGCTACACTAGGGCTTTGGACCTCATCATTTTGAACCATGATCAAGAAACGACACATGAGCTGGCACCCTCCCTCTCATTACTTCCGCATCACATTAACGTTGGAGCCCCGACAGATTTCAGCCCCTCAACACGATACATCTTCAGCGGCACTAGGTTCGAACTCATGACACGCTGGCCACGAGTCTGTGACCTTCAACACTAGGCTACCACTGTCTTGAAAAGAAAATTGAAAGGTAATCTAAAAAAGCCGATATTATCTCTGTCCCCATCGCAAGGTAAGATTTAGTATTACAATAGGCTTCAAATCATGTATGTATATATATATGCACTTACACACAAAATCCTCAATCGTTTGAAAAAGAGTTACGAGTATGAATTTTTTTGTAAGTTTGAGAGAAATTCTTTTTAGATATATGACACATTTTTCATAGTATGTAGTAATTAACTTATAAAAAGCAAAAAATTAGAGTTTTTTGTGCTCCACACAATTATAAAATAAAATATAGTGTAAAAACTTTAAAATTAAAATAAAATTCTTCCATTTTCGCATTTTGTTAAGTATTATGCTCAGTTATATGTAATAATAATTGTGCATTTTTTTTTAAACTTTTTTTTGCAAAAAAAAAAAAAAAAAAGACCACTCAAGGGGTGATCTTTAACATAAGCCCTTCTATAATATGAGGTGGACTCGAAGCCACGGATCCATTTGAATGTCGCAAGCTCCTAATTGATGATTAGCTATTGATCATTGATCTGATCCATCCGACTGAAATTCTATATATGGAGGCACTTCGTATCAAAGGGTAACTCCAAAGGAAGGAATTACCTTAGCAGAGGTCACTAGAGAAAATGTTTATATATCATCTCTTTTGGATTTAAATCAGAGCATGTTCCTTTATTGTAGTTAGAATTGATGCAGTTTCCCCGTTTGCGAAAGGGCTCTTTTCTGTTATTTGAATGCTTAAAGATAGTTTTCTATTCAGTTAGGAATTGAACTGCTTTGGAGATGTGTCTTTTACTTCCTGATTTCGATTGATTCTTCCGTGTATTTATGCCTTATTTTAAAAATAAATTACTTGAGATATTTTCTATGCAATACATCATCAATAAGAAAATTTTGTTTTTTGTTTTTTGGGTACTTAGCATTCCATATTTCTCCACAATACATTAGTGTGTTTTGTCAACTTGCTTTATTAACAAAGACTGCTCATGAAATTTTCCATTACTGTATAAACACTTTTTCGCGTTTTCCAAAGACGTCCAATAACGGGATCCATCATCATGAAAAACAATCAAGACCTAGATAAAAAACGAGAACTAAATTGAAAATGAAATAAATAATGAGAAATGCTTTTCGAGAGAGAATTCTCATGCCAAAGATGAAAAGCTATCGGTGTGAGAGGCCTAAACTACACTAGAGTCAATCCGAAGCAGGTTACTTTAATAATTTGTGAACAAAGTATTTTATAATTTCGATTTTGTGTTTATATGTATGATGTGCATGAGAAAAAACTATGTCTCTATTACTGAAGACTGTTTTGTAGCAATTGTAAATCCTTTTAGAATACTTCAAATGAGAAAGAAGAGATCCATCGTTGTCCGATTCATTTACTGCGTTTCAAAATAGAAGGATCAAGGATATTTAGAATTATTTTAGTAAATTGATTTGATGGAAAATGAGACGACTATTCTAAAATAGTTCAACTTAATTTTTCGCATACCATAAGTATTGATTTTCCCGTCCATTATTATTTAAATAAAGAAATAATAATGTATTATAAGAGAGTGTTTATATGCCACAAATTTGAATTATCTTTCATGTTTTTGTTATTATGTCTATAGAATTCATTCCATAACATAAACGTACACATTAAATAGCTACAAAAGACTTTTAGGAATTATTTATAGAAAAATATTCAACTATGAGCAGTAGAAATTATTTTGATCTACATTCAGTTCAAAATTGTTCAACATCAGGGGAAAAATCCATCCTCATTCCTAACTTCGTTTAAAACAACTTAAATGAATCATTTTTCAGAAAAAGAATCTAAATTGAAATTTGTGTGTGAATCCGTTTGGAATTCCGTTGTTCAAAAGGGTCACGAGTTGCTCTATCTTCAAATTTTAAAATTGATGAATTATGTCTCGGATGTTTCTTTCAAAACATGTGAAAACAAGAAATAGGCCAAAACTATGGATTTACGACGACTTGAGGAAGTCTTTTCGGGTACGAAAACAGACTTTTTAAACAAATAACTTGTTCGCAAATGATGGTTTCAAATGTTTTTTTTTTCAGATAAAAAAAGAAGGGAGCGAGTTTTCAAATCGGCCGTCCGGATTAATTACTGAAATGTGAACACGTCAATTATTCTGGGCTGTGGTTCCATTTTAGACCTTCGAAAGATTATTAATGGGACATGCAGTGAGCAATTTTCTATTTTCTTTTACGCAGAACTAACATAGATCATGTGAGTGGTGAAAGGGCTATAAATTTCACGGCTTCTTGATTGATTAGCTGAGCATTTAGATGTCTCTTACATGATTACACTTAAAATGATGAATAATGTCAAAAAGTACGAAAATGATGTATGCGAAAATTTGATGGAAATATTAGGAAAACGGATTATCTGGAGGAATTTATTTTTTCCCACGAAAAAAGGCCTTCTTTATAAATGCTTGTAAAACATGTTCAGCCTCCAGTTGCATAGTTAATTTTCTACTAGAAATGGTTTTTATTCATAAAAAATATACGTATAAATCTTTCATATATTAATCTAGCATTGGTTATATAGCTCAGATTCCTTCAGAAAAATTTCTTTGTAAAATTAGCATTGCACAGTAACACAACATTTTGAACCAAGTTCGAGAGGATTTGAAGTGAAGTAATAATGCTTATATTGTGTTCAGAATATGTTTATTATCAAATTTTTGCTAGTGCATTTAAAAGGTACAGAAATGGAAAACGTATGAATGTTTTGAGAGGGGCTAATAAACACAAATGAGAAGCCCTCCAGAAGGAATAAAAGTATTCCGCTTCCTTATTGTACAAGATAAAGGGATTCAGCCTACATATTTTTAAATATTTCAAAAATATTTCTGTATTTTTACTCACTATTCTGTAACAATTACAATAAATCATTTCATAGAATAAAATTATTTATATTTATATATATATATATATATATATATTGGATTATAGGAATTTATATTTTTAGAAATTAATTTTGGTACTAAAATTTTTCTTTGTTATCTTCTTGTGCCCAGTAATATAGGCATATGAAGGGAACTCTATTGAACTTTCAATTTGAGTCCTAAGACTAAAAGATTGCATTACTGTAGGAATTCTACTATTTTGTCCTGTACTGTCTTGATATTTCTTTGCTTGTTGTTTGGCTTTCAGTTGAATATAGCATTAAGGAGAGGTCCAAAGGTTTCATAGTGGTCACGGTAGACTAGTGGTCAAGGAAACGGACACGTGGCCGTCTTGTTAGGAATTCAAGCCTAGTACCACTATGCAAAGGGGGCCGATGCGCGTTAAATATGTCGAGGCTCAAACGTCCTCCAGTTGGTGCGGTGTGCAAGTTAGGAGAAAGGGACGCCTCCTTAAGTGTTGTCCGCTCCACTTGACCATTGTTCAAAGTACGTCGTTAAAAGTCATCTAGCTGAATAATGCAACGTTGAATAGTCAACCAAAGGCTTTATCATCGACTTTCTAAATTATGCTTTAAAAACATGCCAATAATTGCATTAATTTTTCCCTGCGAAAACAACTGCTATGTTTGTGTGCATTCACATTATTCTGTTGGGGTTTCTTTTTTACACTATGCGCAAATTCTCTGGTAGAATGAAAATTTAATTGCCTTTCTATTTGTGAAAAATAACGCCTTGTGGCATTGTTGCAACTAAAAAAAAATATGGATAGTTCCAATAATTTTAATTTGTACATTATCATAAAGCATACAAAAATTTTGCTTTGTAAAACATGATAGTATTCGTACGTATTTGATGTATAATTTTCCTGTGTGAAATTAAACGAAAAACTTCTATTCAATTCATCAATGGAGACAAGATTTTGTTTCACTTTCAAAACATAAGAATAATTTCAAAAAGTATCATGGTGAACTTTTCCGCGAGCTACAGTTTATTTACAAACTGTATTATAAGTGATCGGGTTCTCACAGATAGGTTCGGGGAACTGAATCAATTAAATTGTTTCAAAAGGGATCATGGCAAATAAAAAGTAGTCCCTAAAATCTGTCCTTGAAAGTAAGCAAGCTGTCTTCTCATGCATGTCAGACATCGTCAAAGAGGGAAGGGCATCAAGAGGTGGGGGATGTTGTGACGTAAATGAGAACGCAATTGTGTGTGTGTGTGTGTGTGACCATGTGTGACAACAGACACGTCCAAAGACTCGATAAAACAATGGACAACAGAAAAGACGAGTAGACTTACAGACAAGTTTTATTCTGCATTTGAGGTTTCAAGTCAGTGATTCCGAAGAAAATCCTCATTTACTCGTCCCTTGGCGCTTTGCCTCTTTTCACGTCATTTTTGGTTTTTCATCTCTCGATGCTATCATTCCTTTTGGCAGCCCAATAGAATTCGCTTTACTATATGGCATTGTAGAGGGAGAGATCAGGTCTGTTGCAGGGAAAAGAAGATAAAAAAATAAATCTTCTCTCGTCAGTAAATCAAATAGCACACTTCATTACAAAAATATTTCCTTTTATTAGTTTGTAATAGATTTGAATTCCTTTGAAGGAAAATGGATTGGCTTACGTTCTATTTTTTATGTAATGCATTTCTTTTTCTTATAAAAATAATGCGTTTTTCTTTACCAATTAGAAAGATATCAGGAGAGGAAAATTGGAACTTGAAAGAACATTTCGTTCATGAAATTTTTTTCTTAAACAGCAAACCAAAAGATTTCAATTAATTAAGTTTTTCAAGACAAAAAAGTAATAATAAATTATAAGTAAATTTTCACACACAAAACAATTTACTCTGTAACAAATCTAACGAAACATCCCATCCTTTTAAAAGGTCTCAGGGGTGTTAATCTTGGATTTTTTCGAATTTTCGAAAAAAATTTATGTTCCTCATTTTCTTTTGAACATTTTGATACCAACCACGTGATAGTGCTACAAAAACTTTGAAAGTTATTAAAAAAATTCCAAACAGCAATTTAGTAATAACAGTGTTTAAATGGGCACATGCCACGCCCAGATTTTTTTATTTCCGCATACGTTTCATTTTTCTGTTTTTAAAAAGCCTCATGAAATATTTTAAACACTTGGTTGAATGAGAAGGAAGCTTGCAACTCAACACATTCATTCTTTCAGTGTTTACATTCTGTTTTGGTAATGCTACCACGTTGTTTGAAATAAGTTATCGAAATTCAAAACAACGTTGTTTGAAATCGTTATCGAAAGTCAAAACATTATTTATCTTTTGATTTGAAATGGAAAATATACATCTTAGGCCTTCAGGTAAGCGTCCTTACAAAAGAAGATTTAGAGGGAACCAATTCATGAAGGTATGTCCTGATACAAATGTTGCAGAGAAAGGAGAGATACAGGTAAGGTGTGCTTCCAGTAATAAAATCTCAGGAATTCAGACTTCATTAAAGTCAAATCTTGTTAAGGTAAGTGAAAACTTCAAAGGATATCGTATTTTTGATTTTATTTCAACCTTTAGATCTATTTTGTCAGTATCATGCTGTTTAAAATGTCATAAGCCGTTAACAATTAATGAAAAATCCACTCGTGGTTTATGTTCGAATTTTGAAATACATTGTAAAAACTGTGGGAGTATTTGTACTTTTTCAAGCTGTGAAAACACTGGGAATAAAAATAATGCTCCAGAAATTAACAGAAGATCTATTTTAGCAATGAGATGCATAGGTCAAGGTTTAGAGTCATTAAAAACCTTTTGTGCTGTAATGAGTCTTCCTAATCCTGTTGAACAAAAATCCTATGATGTTATTAATAATAAACTTTCACTTGTTATGAAGGAAGTCGCCGAAGAAAGCATGAACAGGGCAGCTGTCGAAGAAAATTCTTCGTCACCTGATAACATTTTAACGGTAAGTGGTGATGGGACCTGGAAGACGAGAGGACATTCATCGTTGATTGGAGTATGTACTCTAATAGGGAGCGAAACAGGTAAGGTTTTGGATAAGGAAGTGTTGTCCTCATTTTGCAAAGGATGCGACAGTTATAAAGGGGTAAAGTTTGGTATCAAGTACAATAAATGGCAAAGAGCGCATAAGATTTCACGTAGAAAAAATTATTCTGGCACTGCTGGTAAGATGGAGGTTGACGGGATGTTGAGGATTTTTATTCGATCAGAAAAGCTTCACAACCTGAAATATTCGAACTACATAGGAAATGGCGACACAAAAACATTCAATGACCTTTCTGAAAACAAGCCGTACGGCGATAACCATCTTATTCAGAAAATAGAATGTGTAGGCCATGTGCAAAAGAGAATGGGTACAAGACTTAGGAAGCTTAAATTAGTATATGGTAAAAAGAAATTATCTGATGGTAAAACTATAGGCGGTAAAGGTAGGTTAACTGATAGTTTAATTAATAAGCTTACGTATTACTATGGTAATGCTATTCGATGCAATTCTACTAGTGTAGAGGAAATGCGGAAAGCCATTTGGGCTGTTTGGGGTCATTCTTGCAGCACCGATGATGAACCGATGCACTGGTTTTGTCCTACAAATCCAAATACATGGTGTAAGTATAATGCTGCAATTAATAATAATTTACAAAATTATAAACACAAACCCTCAGTTGCTAAAGCTGTTCGAGATGTAATTAAGCCTGTATTTTCAGACTTATCTCATCTGGCACTCCTGAGGAAATGTTTAGGAGGTAAGACACAGAATCCTAATGAAAGTTTAAATTCATTAATCTGGAAGTTTTGTCCTAAGACGATTGGTTCTAGCCTTCAGATTGCAGAGATTGCTGCAAATCTAGCAACCAGCATTTTCAATGATGGAAATCAAATACTTATAACTATTTTAGAGAAATTTGGCTTAAAAATTAACAAAAATATTTGTGTGTCCCTAGCTGAATGTGACAATCATCGAATCTTTACGTCAAGAAAGAGGAGCTTAGCATTATCGTTTGAAGCTCGCAGAGCCAAACAAATTAAAAAGAGTAAAGAAATTGAGCTGTTTGAGCAACAGGAAGGCATATCGTATGATCCTGGAGCAATTTAGCATGTAAGTTTTAAAATTTATTTTCTCAAATTCAATTTAAAACTTTAAAGCCTTTTTTCTCAGTTTGTGTTTTTTTCACGTACGGGCATTGCGTTTCAAAAACAATCATACTTTGATGCATAAAACTTTACAGAATTATAAACTCTATCATAATCTTTAAATCCTAGCTATTTATAGTATTACATATTTGTAATTTTTTGAAAAATTTCAAAAAAATTAAATTTTTTAAAAAAAATTTAAAAAATGTACTTTTTTTATTTTTAAAAATATTATTTTTTATTCTATTTACATAAAATCGCTACCATATAATAAGGATATATTTGACTTTATAAATCAACTTATTGGTAGTAATTAGAATTATTATTGCAGAAAATATCATGCGCGTCGTAAAACTTACTATTTGTTTCTTACAAAAATTTTTCTTATTTTTATGTGCTTATTATTTTTAAAATTATGATTATATTTTAGACATTTTATACTTTTTTGAAACTTTATTCCTTTATAAAAAAACGTGTAAAAGAATCAAATTATTTCATATTAACCCCAAAGAATTATTTCTAGTCGAAAATTGTTCATATTTTGTGCTCTCGAAACATTTTTAACACCCCTGAGACCCTTAATCAGGGTGACAGATTTTGAGATTAGTAGAAGTGAGCTACGGGAGTTGGAAAAATCCCCCCCCCTCTCCAAAATAATTAATAATTCTCCAAACTTTTTGAATTGCAAGAAAATTTTTCTGCATATATATCTCAATATCTATTAAAATATGAACTTATTTAACAAGTAAATGAAGATTTCTTTTGAATAGAATGACTTTATAATGAAAAGATGTAATGTGTGTGCGGGCATGTCACACGCGAACCGCGGCCCACATGCGGCCAATACATAGGTTGCGGCTTGCGGAGACATTTTACAAAATTTTAATTATCAATCTTTTGCTTTTTTCTTTTAAATTTATTTCTGGTAAGTTTTTTTTAAAAATTTATTTCTGATAAGTTTTTTTTTTTAAAATTTGCAACGTATTAACCTGTTATTTGTTCTTGTTTCAAAGAAAATCCTATTTAATTATAGAAATAGACCTTAAAAGAAAATTATTCTTAATGTCTTATTAATTCTTTTATTTAATTTTATTATAATAAATGCTTTCTTAAAGACATTTATAAATATTATTTGTTGCAGATCGCACTACAATTCATAGTATGTGCGACTTTTTTCTTTCTCTTTGAAGTGTCCAATAAGCGAGAGACGAATAGTGCGACGTCAGAAGCAATTGAAGTTTTATTTTTAAAAATTTAAAAACCCCAGATGACCAAAACAAAGTGTAGTGTTTTACCCAATCGTTTGTGAAGGAAACTGAATTTTGGTTTTTATTCATATTAAACTAAAAAGTTATTTAATAACTTCAAGAAGAGAGTAAGAAAAGATGAACTGAAGATGAACACGATAATTTTCAAGAAAAATGGGAACTGCAATATTTTTATGCCCAAAACAAGAATAAAATATTGTGCCTCACGTGTAAAAACTTTAATTCAGTTGTTAAGGAATTTAATTTTAAGGCACTAAATACAAATCTAAAAACAAATTATGACAAATGTGTCGCGAATCTTTGTGAAGACGAGTTGTCGGAATTGAAATAACTTAAAAAATGAAAAAAAAAAAAAAAAACTAAATTTGTTGAGTGAATGTGAATACAAACTTTGCACTGTTCAGTTACTCGAGAGCGTTTGGCGACGGACCATGGCCAAGACGACACCTGAGCTCCCACCCCTCTCTTAACTTCCATACCACACCAACGGGAAGACTTTTGAGCCTCGACATATTTAACGTGCATTGACTTCAGCGGTAGAAGGCTCAAATTCATATGACTCGAGTCCGTTACCTTGACCACTAGGCTACCGCAGCCACCTAAATTTGTTGCAGACTATACAACTGCTGTAAAAACTAGTTATTTATTATCAATTTTAATCGTAAGCACATCGAAACCATTTACTCTACAAGAATTTATTAGTGAGCGCTTAATTAAAGCGGAGGAATTACCGTATTTACTTGAATATAAGCCACACTTTTTCCCAATGTTAATGCTACTGAAAATCGGGGGGGGGGGGCTTAGAATGAAAGGGAAAGAAATTTGTTGGACGGGGTATTTAGAGCAAATACGGGTTCATTTATGTACTTAAAAAAATTAATTCTTCACTTCATATTATTTCTCATTTTAAATTTCCTTTAATTTTGTAAAATTTGATATCGATAAACCATTTTACACTATTTTTCGTTTTTACAAAATATTTTTGAGAGTTAAGGGCGAAGCTCAGAATCGATTGTGGCTTAGAT
The DNA here is from genome assembly GCA_019973975.1 of Trichonephila clavata. Classification (NCBI taxonomy): domain Eukaryota; kingdom Metazoa; phylum Arthropoda; class Arachnida; order Araneae; family Nephilidae; genus Trichonephila; species Trichonephila clavata. Next base: position 93,151 of record BMAO01037887.1, read on the forward strand.
TCGAAAGAAAAAAAAATGGTATTATATCCTGCACAAATAAAAAAAAATTTAAAAGTGTTAGTTTAAGTCGAAATTTTGTAACCAGCAGAGGTGATAGAACAGTCGAGTCGAGTCATGTATTATGCATAATACATATTTTTGATGCACTTAAAGAAGTTTTGAGATCAAGTGTTGTTTGGAAAAGTTGGTTTGTCTTGCAACTGATAGTGCACCTACCATGACCGGTATTACTAAAGGGGTTGCAAGATTAAAAGAAACAAGCAAACAGCATGATAATAATAATTTTAAACATTTTCATTGTGTTATTCCATAGTAAGTACTGTTCTTGAGCAAGTACTTGGATATACTGGACATGTTTTAAAATAGTCAGTAAAATTGTAAACTATATTCGAGCATGTAGATTTTAGTATCATCAATTTGTTTCATTTCCGGGAGATATAGAATGTGAATTTATCGGTCAACCACATTGTACTTAAGTCCAATAGATTTCGAGTCAAAAAGTGTTAAAACTATCTTTTAAATTGCTGGATGAAATCATTATTTTCTTGGAAACAAAAAAATTATGAATGTGCTGAGAATTAAAAGATGAGAAAAAATTAAAGAAGAAAAAGAGACAATTAAAAAATGAACTTGTAATAGCAACTAAAATACTTTTTCAGTTGATCTTACAAGTCAACTTTACTTAAGCTTCAAGGCAAAAATCCTTTTGTTACAGTGTTATTTGATATATTAACGCTTTCCAACAAAAATTATTACAGACAAATTATTACAAACAGAAAGAGAAAACTTGCTCACTTCGAAAGCTTTCAAAATCTATTGATTAAATCACTTAAATTAAAATTTGCAGAATATTCTAACCAAATTAAATTGTTAGAAATGGAATTCGATCGAATATTTCCTGATTTTAAAAAATTTGAATTACAATTTCGTTTTTTTTATTTGGTTTCTTAATTTATTTATGCTGTTGATGAAAACTTACAAATGGAGTTAATTGAAATCTATTGTGATTCTTTGCTGAAGCAAAAATGTTTGGAGAGAGAGAAGTTGAAGCTCTCTCTCCACATACATATTCATCTGTAGATCGGTTTCTTAAAATGTTCTCATTTGTTACGCGTAAAATGAAAGGCTATGTTTGGAAGAATTTATTTATGTGAGAAACTGAAAAGTAACAAAAATTCAGAGAGGTCAAGATTAAATGATCAACATTTATCATCATTATTTTAAAAATTACATCAGCTCAACATGTTCATCCAAATTTTGATGACTTGCTTTAATAAAAAAGAACATTGTCAAATATCCTCTAAAAGTAACATTAAATTGTTTTTCGTATTATAACTTTTTTTATTTTTTATAAAACAGTATAAAACAAGTATATTTTAAAAAATAAACCAAAATATATATATTAAACGATTATGTATGCATAATATATACAATACATTGAGTTTTATTAAAAAAAAATTTAATTATTCTGGAAATCCTGTTCTATTAATTTTTTGAACATTGAAAACATGTGGCCCTCAATTTAACATAAAATAGCTCATCTGACCCGTGATATCAAATGAGTTTGACATGCCTGGTGTAATGGAAACCTCTAGTCTCTAGCGGTGACACTTGGAAGGATGTATAAAAAGGTCATTGCAAAAAAAAAAAATAAAGAATTACAGATATCGATATACAACTAAACTATTTATTGACTGTCAGAAAATACAAGAGAAAGATAAAAAAAAATAGCTGCAATACTCAAATCTAAATAACATTAAATTTTTACGTAGAACTCGTAGAAATTTACTCGTAGAACGTGATGTAACAACAATTCTCAAAAAATGGACAATGAAAAAGCGTATGAACTGAAACCTTAATGTAATTCACAATCACATTAAGCAACGGGCCAGCCGATGGAATATCGACCTCTCCTCCTATAACTGTGCATTTCATATCACGTTATTTTTATTCGCTTTAATATATATTTTATTTTTATTTCAAAGCCCTTTTGCACATATATCACGTTACCTCTATGAAAAGATGGCATAGTTGAACTTTCGAAAAAATGTCAAAGAAAACCCGTAAGTTAATTAAAGAGAGAAAACTCGTGGATAGCCTGTGTGTGTTACAAAGGATTTTAAATAATTAAGTTTGTATAAAGACAAAAAAATGAATTAAGCGATAATGAATTAGACTTATTTTGAATTCCTTAAAAATTTATCTGGTTGTGTGAAAGAAAATACATTTTGCATATTAATTTCACGAGATTACAAATCCTCAAAACGTCTCAATATATTCAAAGTTGAATGTACAAAAATTATTTTTGTCTACATATATAGGAAGTGTGGAAATGTGTACAGGAAATTTGTTAAAAACCATTGCAATAAGTGTGTAAGGCTTAATGCAAATTTTTAGCTTCTTCTTCAGTCCCCTCATGGATTTACGTATGAAATGGAACATGATTTTATAAAAACTAGATTAAAGAAAGCTGCACACACACACACACAATTCCAAATTTTACTTTTTACTTTAAAAATATATCACATAATGTGCTTGAAAGGGGATTTTTTTCATATAAAAATAATACTACAGTAATAAATATAATGTTAACATATTGCTAGAAATAAAAAAATTACTTGCATTTAAAAGTCTTGTGAATATTTACAGTGTTTTCTTGGGCCAAAATTCGCTATGAGAACATCAAAATGTTTTTAGCATTCGTTATAAACTTCATTTACAATTCACTTAGATAAAATGTTAAATTTACAATAAAAATTATGATATAATTCATTTATTTTATGCAATGAATTAATATACTAATTGGAAAATAAAAGAGTCATAAGTAGCGATAATACGTTAATTTGAATATTAAAGGTGAAAAAGTTTTTCCCTGTGTCTGTAATACTTCTGTATGTTTTCTAAATTCAAGAATTCATTAAGAAATAAACCCACTTCCTTCCTAATGAAATTCTAATTTTAAAGCAAGTCCAAGTAAGGAAATCTCATTGGAAACAATCTATATGGAAATATTTAGAAATTGGTTTGATTAAGATGTGTTTTCAAATTCATTTATAACACACAAATAAATAGATTACTCTCCCCCTTACAAAAAATACGATAACCAAATATTATTTCTTATGAAAATTGCTTCCGAAAAGGAATACTAGCTGATTACTATTTTTACATGATGCTTTTGTGAAAGAACATTCCAATATAGAATAATTTGTAATTTATGTTTGATCCTTTTCTTAAAACATATTTATAAAGAGTCTTTTCCCCTCAAAACACGATGAAGGTTATTTCCGGCTGAAGAATCCCTGCTTTAATTCTTACAAAAGATATTTTCTCTCCAATAATCTGTGGTATCACTTCTAAAATGAATGTTCAATTAGCCCAACTTATCACCTTCCCCCTCTAGTGAAAAGTTACATCGAATTAGAATGCACCTATTTAATGAAGAATTGGAGTTTTTTCTACTTAATCTCCTCAGTATGAACATGTAATGTAGTTTCTTCATACTATATGCCTCAAACTGTTCAAAAACTGTGAAATTTGCACATTAGACTAAAACTCCAAACATTTTTCTGTTCCAACAAAATACGTCTTTTTTCATTTAGTAAAAAGGGTTACCTTTAAAGGACTACAAAAAGCGGTTGATATCCAGCTCTAAATTACTGGAAATGATCAAAGTCCCCATTTTTGTTTAAATGAAAACGAAATTATTTTTATGCGCAAAACTCCCGCTTCTTGATTGGAATGAATCTCAATTGACTTTGACCTTCGAAGCAACACGAGGGCTATTGGTCACCAACACAGTCAAAGGACGAGGACGACACCTGAGCACTTTCACCGCCCTGTCGAAACTTCCACACCAAAATCTCTCTTTTAATATTCATCATTAGAATGAGTATTATTCGTTATCGCCATTGATTTGAATGAATATTAAATTTTATTTCAGAATAACATTTATAATAGTTGTCTGTGTTTTGAATAAAAATAATTTTTTTTTTTTTTAAAATTTCTTAAGAAGAATTTGGTATTTTTTGAATTGTGAAAGCGAACCGACTCAACATTTATTAAAATGAATGTTCAAAATCACAATGTGTTAAGCTCTATTTGGATTATAATGTATATTTTATCACTTCTTTCCCCCCGATTTATTTCAACCGATATTTTGGAACCTTTTTTGGTTGATCCGCTTTTTTTCTTTATCAACAGGTTACACGAGATTTTATTTCTAGTCTTAATAGTTACGGAAAAATAAAATCTCTTTTGAGATAGTAATTGAGACAACTTACTAAAAAACGTCATTTAATAAAAACAACGATTTTAATATTTCATTTTAGATAATTGATAACGCACCCTTCTGATCTTGAAAGCAAACTATTTATAACACTTTAATTTAAAATGGGACTTATTATTGTGATGATAAACACCTAACTTCAGGTGTTTTTTCCTAACATTTGCAATTTTTGCCTTATCTTAGAAACTCCCAAGCACATTATTGATATATATCAAACGCGAGTCCATTGAACATTAGCAAATGACTTGACTATACGGTACCAGATAAGCGTAATTTAGAGATACTCTTCAAAAAGAATGAGGACCTTCAATTATGACACAATTCCATATCATAACAGGTTTTACAATGGATTCTGTTCCTAGAATAGAGAAGCTGAAAGAGCATCTTTACTTCCAATTGATCCTTAACATGGAGATTGGCTACTACAGAGCATATCGTCAGATCAAAGAGTCATTCTGGTTTGCAAATATCATACATTAAATTTCGTTAAAGTGGCATCATTTTTAAAGGAGAGGGGGTAAAAAGGGGAGGGGGTGAGTGTATTCCCCTCTCTACCCGGACTTCACAAAACCACTCAGGTACGTTGATGATTCCCTGACAAGCGTGTCATTCAGAGAGATGCCTCACAAAAACAGGTTCACCAAAGAATGACAATCATTACTTCACAAATTATAGACTTCTTGCTTAGATTTCCGCTGACTGAGGTCTCTTTCCCCCTCTTCCTTTCGCTACCATAAAAGTCCCCCCCCCCCCACCAATGCTGAAAAAATATTCTGAGAAAGAAAAAGAAGCAAGGAAAAAAAAGAAATAAAGAAAAACCTCGAGAAACACAAGGCACAGAAAAGAAGGAAAATAAAATCGAGAGGCAACAAAGCAAAAAAGACGAAGCGGTAAAAAATAAAATCTAACCCCAAAGTCCTTATTATGAATGACGAACAAATTGTGGAAAATACGTAGCTAGTAGTCGGTTCAACTTATTCAAGAGCGAAAGCGACAGAAAATTCAGATCCAATGCATATTATACACCATAAAAGATTCGAACGCTCAGGAACCTGAAAAGAAGGGAAAATGTGTTATATACTTACCATATATTACCAAACCATATACTTACTTACAAGCCTGTGTGTGTGTGGTTATTATCTTTGACACTGTTTGTAATATCTGTAGAGAGAAGAGATCTGTTTAAATACTTCAGATCGTATCTTGAAATATTTAAGGTTATACACAACGGATCATTGACGACTGTGACAGCAGTAAATAATTTACTAAAAAAGAGCAAACAATTATGACATTTTATTAACAGATCTTGAGGCATTTAGTTTTAAACACTTCGTGAACGGTATCACCCATCAAAATCCTTTAGCGAAAATCTAAATGAATTTAAAAATCTTTATAGGAAAACAGTTGGAGAAATATAGTTCAAACGAAAAAAAAAGTTTTAATTCCCAAACTTACTGATTGACAACTGAAGTGTGAAGGTATAACTACTATAGTAAAGTATAGTATAGTTACTATAGTACTATAGTAAAAATAAAAAATGGTAAAGTTTGAGAAATCTATTTCAAGAATGTGCCTGTAGATATTTCTCTGCTTTGGAGGAGTTCCGTGCCGCATTTACAGTATTTTCAAATCCTAGTTCAAAAGATTTTGAATTTTACTTCCCCTTCAAATATATCAGGCAAATAAATATTTGGATTTTAAGGTACTGAAATATTTCGGAGATTATAAGCATAAATTGAGTCAGTAGAGACAATTTCGATTCACTCTCAATGACTATTATTTTTACCAAAGATGAGAAATTGCGACAGATATGTTTAACAAATTCCGATAGTTTGTTTTTGGAATAAGAATTTTGCTCCAAACCTCTTAAATATTTTGATTGCCTCGAACAATTTCAAACTTTCAGCTTGGGAATTTCATCTGATTTTTAAATCATCCATTGTCAGTAAATTTGCCAATTCCTCAACAATCGATGAAGGATTTTTTCCAGTGAACTGGTTGTCAGAATCTTAGAAATAAAATTGTCTTATTTTCGTAGTATTTCTGATCCAAATTTTCAACATTGGATCTTGAACACATCAAGTGTATTCCATAACAAAATAATTAATGCTTGTGGATTCTAAACCAAATGATTCTTTACAAAAAACATGAGAAAAAAGTGAAGACAAATTTAAAAATAAGAACTTGAAAGATATTCGCCCCTTTGATCCGGATCTGAATGAAATTTTGGCTGGGTAAATTGCGTTTATGCATAGGATTGGCTCCTCTCTTTTGGTATTGTTATGCGAGGATTCGCAGGGCGGTGCTGCTTCTGAACACAATGTATAGGGATGAGGCGAATTTCATCTTGTATATTATCGCAACCAGCTAATTGGCCATTCCCTCCTCCTACTTTTTGAAGCAGCACCTATCCATCAAACGAGTGACCCCTCGACAGGAGAGACATTTAATTGGCCAACCGTGGATCAGAATAGGAAAGTGGAAGCAAACCGTTTTTTCGGGGCAATTGAAACAAACAAAGCAAAGCACGACACGCTGGGTGGTCAGTTGGAAATTTGTTTATTTTGTTGAAAAACCGCGTTGACATAATAGGATGTTCCAAGCACTAACACTTTTCATTTCTCTTTCGAGTTGCGTGCTTTTTCTCTTTCTATTGTGAGCAGTTTTTTTTCGGAGGAAATAAAGAGACTGTTATATATTAAAAGCACACTCCTTGTTGTAAGCATTTATGGTTCCGTGGAGTTTCCAATCAACTGTCACGTTAAAAAAAGCAGTGTTTAATCAAACATTTTTGTCTTTCAATCGTTTTAATAGATGAATGAAAGGATTAGGGGAGGGGGAGATTTTTATCAATTTCAAAAGTAATCTTGGACACTATTTAAACATATTTATTTGAATTTTAAAAGCTTAATGAATGCTCAGAGATATACTCTCAAGTTGAACTTAAAACCTTTATTGATCTCTTTTGGAAAATGAAGTGGATTTTATAAGGCATTTTCGGCTTAATTTTATTTTGAATTTTTGATAGGATTATATTTTATAATTAGAGCGCTAGATCTCTTTTTTTTTCTTAGATCAGAAGAGGTCTTTGTAAAATTTTTCTCTAATTCTGTTCCTAATACACATTCTAAATAATATTTCTCTCACTGTATATAAAGTGGCCGCTGTAGCCAAGTGGTCTAGGCATCGGATCGTAGCTAGCATGTCATGAGTTCGATCCCAGTACCACTGAAGACCCGTAGGGGAGCGATGCACTTTAAATCTGTCGAGAGCTCAGACGTCCGCCCGTTGGTGTAGTTGGGAGAGGGGTGCCAGCTCAGGTGTCGTCCGCGTCACTTGACCATGGTTCAAAATGACGCGGACCGTCGCCAAAAGCCCTCGTGTTGCTAATCAATGCGACGTTAATATTCTCACTCTCACTTGGGGCCATTAAAGACCTGCCGTATGGAGAGGGCCTGTCTGAGAGGGTTAAATCTGTCGAGGCTCAATGTCCTCCTAATGGTGTGATGTGGTAGTTAGGAAAGAGAGAGTCAATTCAGGTGTTGTTCTCGTCACTTGTCCGATGTTCAAAATTACGAAGTGCACCCCGATTCTAGTGCGACGTTAAAGTAACTTTCTTTCACTTTTTCGTATTCTAATTGTTATTGGAAGCAAGAGGCATGAATAGGAGAAAGACAAAAATGGAAGATTTGGATAGATTTAATTATACCACTCATCTTCCATTTTTTTTTATGTACAGTGGGATTGAATATTAACGTCCCACTGTTCAGCTACACGAGGGCTTTGGGGGACGGTCCACTTAATTTTGAACCATGGTCAAGTGACGCGGACGACACCTGAGCTGGCACCCTCTCTCCTAACTACCACACCAACGGGAGGACGTTTGAGCTCTCGACAGATTTAACGTGCATCTCGCCCCTACACGGCGGATCTTTAGTGGTACTAGGATCGAACTCATGACACACTGGCCATGATCCGATGCCTAGACCACTCGGCCACCGTGGCCGCTTTAATGGCCCCAAGACTCAAACCCGTGATAATCTGACCATGAGCTCGTGACCTTAACCACTGGACTACAGTGGCCTCTACAGAAGAACGAATGAAGTTTCTGTAACTTTTAAAACGAAATTTGTTAATTTGTATACAATAATTTAAGCAAAAAAGGTAAGCAGAACTTTTGTTCGGTATAAGGTAAAAAGTATAATAAGATTTCAGCTGATCATCATGCATGAAAAATATTAATTGTGATAGTCATTTTCACTCGGCTCTATTAGCAGAATTGCGGCGTTCAACCTATGCCTGATTGAGAGTCTACAATAAATCATTGAAAAGAGTTTTTTTTAAAGTAAATATGTGTTAATTTTTCTTTAATTTATTCTTTAATTTCCTTTTAATTTTATAGTAACTTTTTACTATTGCACCGTTTACCAGAAAATAACTCCCGGTGTGTTTTTTTTTCCAACGCGTGCTCAAAATTTTCTCTCATACAAAATGCAAGTTCGCCGCCCATCCGGTATAGTGGTCAGTGAAGCTGACTGCGGTGCCGTAGGGACAGGGTTTGAATCCCGGAGAAGAGATGGATGTTTGTGTTGTAATCCTTTCTTCTGTCTGTTGTATCCCCCTATGTTATACATTGCGTGGTGCACGGGGTTTATAAATGTTAAAAAAAAATATGGAAGTTCGCTTTTATGTGAGTATTTCCAGCTCTAAATTTTTTAAATCCAAAATCCAGATTCTTACAGGAAGCGCGCGTATTTCTTTTAGTTATTCCAAGCAATTTCGGTGATTATCCTTCATTTTAATGAAAGGAAAAGTACCTTTTGATCCAGTTTTCATTACCATCCTTGAAACTCCTCAATGTCCCCATTTGGAATAATTTTTAATTCTTTCAATCCTTACAAAAAAAAAAAGCTTCCCTCATCTCACTCTGGCCTCAAAAGGTATTACATGTATGTCGATGATTTAGCTGGGTGAAAAGGGGAAAGAAAAAAATGGGAGGGACATAGAACTGCGAGGAAAGGAAAAGGGGGTAGACAAACTCATGTTTGGGCGTGGCAGACTAGCTCCCCCCCCCCTACCATTCCCCCGAACGGCGTCGAGGACTCCACCTAAATGACTTTAATTGCTTAACACAAGCCTCACTGAGCCAGAGATAGAGACGAATGAAACCATTCGTCTTTCAAATAACAGGAGGGAGGGGGATGCCGGGGGTTTCGAGCGTGCCGGCGCTTTCGGACACTTTCTCCATCATATCCATTATCGCAATAAATCATGAAAGCTCGCCTATCATTTACGTGTCGATAGCGGCGTGTCGCAAAAGCCTCTCGGCTGCGGATCACATTGCGAAAATCCCCTTACGTCTGTCTCTTCCGATCTCCATCAACCTCCTCGCGAGAGGGAGGGGGAGATTTTATTCCCTGCATGTGTCATGTTGGGGGAGTAGTCTTCTGGATCCACTATCAAACATTTTTACAAGTTTTATTCGAGTTCACTTGAATTATGAAAAATATTTTCAACAAGCTTCCTTTTGCTAAATTCAACTACTTGAACAAACAACTTCGATGGAATCAACATCACAACTTTTTTTTTCTTTACTAATGCTTCATTATTTCACGTTCAATGAATCTTTTCTTCTCATTTGGGAAAAAACAGGTTTCTATCGTGGAAAGATTTCACATCTTCTGCTACCTTCCATACATCTTAGGGAATCTTTAGATGTCGATAGTTTGATTTGCAACGTTCGGATTTTAATAGATTGCTTAGAGAAGCGTGAAATATAGTTGAGTCTCAGAATTTTTCGGGGTTATTCTTTCTTTTTTCGAAATCAATTGAAACGAAAACAAAAATATTCTTTCAACACCGCATTAGATTTGGTGAGTGAGTGACTATTATGAACGTTGCACTATTCAGCTACTTGAGAGCTTTTGGCGACGGTTCTCGTAATTTTGAACCGTGGTCAAGTGACGAGGACGTGACCTGAGCTGGTACCCCTCTCCTAACAACCACACTACACCAACGGGAGGACGTTCGAGCTTTCAACAGATTTAACGTGTATCGCTTGACTACACGGTGGGTCTTTTTTGTGGTAATGGGCTCGAACTCGGGACAAGCCAACCACGATCCGATACCTTGAGATCTAGGCTACCGCAGCCATTACATTTAGGTCTAAAAAGAGAAACTATGTTTTGAATGTTAAGTCAATAACAACATTTCAAAAATTTAATGTCCATGTAATGTCCGTCAACGTTCGATTAAGAGGATACTCAAGCTTTTCTTAAAGTTAAAAAAAAAAACTGAATTAGTGAATAACTACTTTTAAATTTCAATAAAATACATAATAATTTCATGACTACTTTTGTTCCAAATATTTTATGGAACCATTCTAATTTCTTAAAGAAAATTTTGTCATTTTCCAAATCTACTTTGTTTAATGAGTCGGGAAAAGCTTGCTTTTATGATGCAACAAAAAATCTAAAAACAATTACTTTATCGCATCGAGTTATAAATTCTTGTTTTTTTTTTTTTAAATAAGTACTAAAAATGGATTTTTTTTTCGTAATCCCTTCCTTCCTTGAAAAATTTCAGTCCGATTAGTTGAATCTCTTAACTAGCAGAATCTAGTGAATCCAATAATACACTGCTGGCCCCACAAAATGCAACAACAAGGACCAGAGATATCACTGCGAAATTTATTTGGCAGATAACATGTTATATAAAGCTGAAACGATTAAAATTACAGCCTCTTGTGACGTGTGGATGATGACAAAATCATTAGTTAGAATAGCCGCCATCGTTACCCATAACCACTGTCACATGTCTCGGCATAGAATCAAAGCAGTTTTGGATGTATCCTTAAGGTACAGCAGTCTATGCGGCTTTCCCATATTGCCAAAGTTGATCTGGTGCTAAAACGGGTGGTATATCCCGGAGCAATCGTTGTCGACTACAAGTTTTCGATTGACAAAATATTGGGTGAACAAGCAGCCCAAGGAAGCAATTCCATCTGATGGGTAAAGAAAAACTCTTGAACTTTCCGTTCCACGAGTGGTCGTACATTATCCTGTTGGAATATGACTGATGGCAAGTGCCGAATGTGTGGGAGGGCTCCAACACAGGCAATACGTACTAGAGGGGTGCGGAATACCACCCCAAACCATGAGACCGAGTACAGTAACGATGCATAACGCGACAGTTGAGGAGCCTCTCACCTCCTAACTCGAATCATGATGTTGCAGGCAGAAGCGGGATTCGTCAGTAAACACAATGCCGTTGCCACCATTCATCGGCGCAAATGCATGGGATTTCCAGTCAAGGGTAAACGAAGCAATGAACGCCTTGCGGACATTCCATTCTGCTGTAAACGGCGTCGAATGCAACAAGCGGACTACGAATAAGGCGTAACAGACGGAATCTGTTGTACTATGGTTCGTGATGGGGCTGCATGATCCATCATTGTCAGGCGCACAATTCGTCTGTCAGTGGTGCAACGAGTTGGGTGCGATCGGCCCCGTCGGTCTGTCATTTCCACCTGCATCCAGTGATTAAAGATCCGCCTCACAGTTGCTTGCTTTCGCCCAACACTCACGGAGAAAAAAGAAATACTCAAAAATGACTACATGGACATACTCATTTTGAAATGAGTTTTTTTTAATATCAGATTTGAATGCATGCCTTTACGAATATGAAACATTACATGTACTCAAAATTTCAAAAAATGGTTAATTAACACTATCAAACAAATTAAAAAGATATTCAGGATTAAAGAAGTTTTTTTAATATACTGGCTACATATTTTAAAGATTGGGGTTCAACAACAAATTTAGTTCTCATAAATCTTCCGAACTATTTTTCATTTCTACCACGCTACCCGCGGACGAACACATGAGTACTAGATTGTTTTGATTTTGTGTTATGACTTTAAATCAAAACAGTCTTTTTCTAGACTTTTGAATTAAAGTTTTCACCTATTTGTTTTACAAAAGTATGTGCCTTGTTTTTAATATAAGGCTTTAATAGGAATTTAGCGAAAAAATGTGATAAAAATTTGCCTTTTTTTGGCAGATTACTTAAAAAAACAAATTTAAGGTATGTGGCTACCTTCGGAGCATTTTATTGAAACATAAATTTTCAACTAAAAAAGCACTTTTTTCTTTAAAAAGGGTGTGCATAGAACTAGGAATTAAGGTTCAAGTGTAGTATAGGGGGGCCCTTGGCGATGTAAAATTTTTTTGGTGACCAAAATCGATCGCCAAGCTACTTCACTTAGCGATAGGTTTCCCGAAGCCAGAATGAATTTGCTATCTCACCATAATATCTATATAAAAATCGCAAAATCCAAAGAAAAATCGCCAAATCGAAAGGGATATATATACTACACTTGAGTCAGGAGTTAAAATACAATTCCACAAAATTTTAATTATTTTGGATAGATTGGGAATTTTAAGTTAAAAATTGCAGTTACAGTAAACCTTGTATTGAAATATCTAATTAATATATTCAAATAACATTAAAACTACACATATAAATAACATCATTATCTGTGCCTAGAGCGATAAAATTTATAATATTTTTTGAAATTTGTCAATTTATTTAAAAAATACATGTTTTTTTTCCACAAATTGTATGTGCAATAAAATGCATAAATAAATTCACAGAGACTATAGTCTATAATAAAAAATAAAAAATAAAAATTTTCTTAAAATTTTAATTTAATATCTTAAAAAGAAATCCATTTGTGAACTTTACCGTGAAGCCAAAAAAACATAGTTTCTCAGACAATGCTTTTAAAGATTTAAATACAATATGAAAAATGTTCTACTAGTTGTACATTTCTTAAACTCACCATATTTATAGCTCAAACTCTCTTTAGCTTCATGTTTAACTAATTTTTCAACCCTTTTGCTGTTTTCTGGAGAGTTTTATATATTATAAAAATTGTCGAGTTTAGTAAAATTTTCATGAAAAATTGCAATTAGGATCTTTTACACAAAATTCTAATAAATGTTTTCTAATAATATTTATACAGTACATAAATAATGGAACATCTTTATATATTAGGAATTAAAATATTTGTATTACTTTTAAAAGTTTTTTAAATATGCGAAATTTTATGCAAAAACTCAATTTTTAAAAAAATTAATGATATTTTTTACATTTAAATGCAATGAAGTACATAAATACAGTGAACCCCAAAAGTGTTCGTACACTTGTAGTTTCCTATAAAATTTAATGATTTCAACTAATAAAAATTAATGTATAGAAATTGTAATTTTTTTTATGATATCTGCAACTTGTTCTTAATGGAATGACATAATTATTTTTTTTAAAAATAGTATAACTATTATTTTTAAAAATTAAATATCAAAAAGCTACTAAAAATTACGCCACAAAAAGTCTTCGTACACTTAACAAAAAACTCAACATAGCTTTAAATATTGTATTTTTTTCTTAATTTAGAACTTAGTAGGATATCTTTTAGTGGTCCACAACAACTTTTAAATGTCTTGGTATAGATTTAATCAGTTTTTTGTAATGTCTGCATCGATTTACCTCCATGCTTCTGTGATTATTGTTTTTACTTCCCATTATGTGTTTATATGTCATGTTTTCTTTTTATTTTAAATCTAGTTCTCCCCAAATATGCTCTGCTGGGCTAAATAAATTGATTGAGGAGGTGTTTTCACAAAATTTTGGGGCAGTTATAAAGACACCAGCAGAGTACATTGAGAGCAGTACGCTTGGCGTCATTATCCTGTTTAAATATGAAGTCGTGTTCAATATCAAATTTTGGACAGACAATTTAAAATTTCTCTTTAAAATATTTGACTAGAGCTCATGATTCTCAATACCATCAAAAATTACCTAATTCTGTGGCTGATTTCCGCCCCCACGCAAGAACACTTCCACTTCCATGGTTCATCCATCCAACTAGATTCTTGTGACTTAAGTTTCAGAAAATTCAAAATAGACAGGAAAGTGATTGGGATGACAGAAAATTCAGCATTTTTGGTTCTGATGGGCATATAATAGTTTTAAAGGAAAAAATGAGGCATTTAATCAGGTGAATTTATGTGGAGCAAGAGGCATGCTTCAACACAGAGGTGTTCTTGCGGGGGAGGGAGAGGTGTAAATAGTCTTCAAGAATTAGGTAATTTGGTATTTTTTGATGGTATTGAGAATCATGAGCTCTATTTAAATATTTTAAAGAGAAATTTTAAATTATCCTATCAAAATTTGGATATTTCAGGCGACTTCATTTTTTAACATGCACTTATACTTTGAAGTAGCAATTTTTAATTTTTATGTTTATTTTCTGTATAATGTGCCCCTCCCCCTTTTTTTCATGAAGAAACCTGAGATGTATGCGAGTCATGCTCTTAAAGTTTGAAAGTCATTTATTCTAAGCTTTAGTAAAAAATAGTATACATCTAGAAGTGCAACCCTTTAAGTTCATAAGGAATGCCATTTCTTTTAAATAAACATTATTTTGATCTACGTAGAAATCTAATTTTTTTTCCTGTGCTCACATTTTTTAAAGTTCTCATTTTTATACCTGGTATATAACGCTCACGCATAAAATTCAATCTTATTTTTTGTGTTAAAAGTGTGCACCATACACCAGATTTTACGATACATATTACCACAACAATGCCAATGTTCAAGATAACGTGCCAAGTTGGTGACCCTGATTTTGCATGTGTCGTATGCGCCAGATTGACTACCATGTGTTGTATTACATATAATTTCACCAATATGGTTGCAATATTATGAAAGTACCAAAAATTAATACAGCTTGGGTACAAAAACTCCTGTATGCAGGTATGTTGTACACAAGTGAAAAAGCATAAGAAATCTTGGTACTTACGTATTATCACAACCAATTGGTGACATTATATGAAACAAAGCACCTGTTTGCCAATTCAGTACGTTCAACACACAGGAACTCGAAGGGTACTTGTGTATTTTTGCGACAATCGCTGACTCTAATGAACTCGCTCAGTTGGCCACCCCGATTTCCTATGTTGTGGTACACGCTGAATTGGCAACCAGGTGCTTCATTTCATATAATATGGCTAATAGGTTTAATAAGACGTAAGTATCAATCAGGGTTGCCAACTTGGTGAGTTATTATTAGATTTGGCATTTGTTGTGATAATACGTAATTTGTTCAGTCTGACGTATTTGAAGCACAATTAATTTAAATTATAGTTTAAAAAAACATGCTTTTTTATCAAACTAAAAAGTAAGAAATAAATCTTAATATAAGAATAAAATGATTAACGAGAAAATTAATGTCATCGTGGTAAAAGCGTGGGGTCCTCTGTACTACATTTTTACACTAACTCTGCATTTTGGAATAGAACTAGTAAGAAATTATAACAATTAATATTGAGCACCCCACTCTTTTATAAGCAGTTATTATTTTTCCAGTTTCAATTTCTTTATTTTTTTCTGCTTTTTTCTTGGCATTTCTTAATACCTTTTGTTCTATTTCTTTAAATCCTGGCATTCATATTTTTCTAATTGGTTTTCTATAAAAAAAAGTACTTATGTTTTTGCTTCTTAATGTAATTCCTTTTTTGCCAGGAATAAGCCATTCTTTTAAATTATATCCATGTTGAGTTCTTAGAGGGAGACCATCATCGTTGATTGATTACTATTGGATGCCAAAATTTTATTTGCAGCGATTTCAAAACCTCTTCTAAAAGATGTTTAATGTGTAGTGTACTGATAACATATTAGTTCCTGTATATATTGTTCCAATGTGTGGTATTTTTTGAACTGTTGTTTTTATAAATGTGAAATTCAGAAAGACATGCCTTCATGTGTAATATTTATAAAAATTGTATTTTTTAAATCTTTTATCTTGTTTCTAAATTATGAATGCTTTATTTTTAATTTGCACTAATTTCATTTCTGCTTGTTAGCAAAAATCTTGATTTTTAATGTTTCCCCTCATAATTTGTTTTAAATTTTTCATATAGCTCTGAATTTTTTAAAAATATTTTATGGATAAAATTAATCTATGAATTTCATACATTTTGCTCTTTCTGCCAAAGACCATTGGTTTCACATTGTAGCCTTTGTCGTTATGTTCTAAATACTCATACAGGCATAGCATATCACTACATGTGTTATGCGAAATTTTATAGATAGTCATTTCGAAAACTATATAATTATGAACAACCTTTGTAAAAATTTTACTCTAATGAGAAAACTTTCAAAATTCCTTTCAGAACCAGCTATCTATAAATTTTGCAGTAAATAATTTATATGACTCGCATATCCTAACATGTAATTTATTTGAAACAACACTGTTTGAAAGGCATTTTCACTCACATTTTGTAACTCAAAGACATGATTTGATAAAAAAATAAAAAAGTTGTTTATTTATGTACTTTTACACACTTTCCTATATTTACAATGATAATTCAATGTATATTACCCTAAAACATAATCTGTTCTGCACAAATAAGGATGGAGTTGACTATAATATGGATTAGATAGTGTTTATAAAAAAATATTTCTAAAATCTCACTTATATTCTTGTTTATTTTTTTATGTATATATGTATGTGTATAATTTCCAGAATAAATATTTCAACAATATGATTTTGGCTTGTTTTATTTTTCTTGTTAACAGTGAATAATTGAAAATAAAATGCTGTATAAAGTATATTTAAATGGCTAGATTATGATTCTGTTGGTCTTTGGGATGTTATTTTTTCTTTTAAATGGGTGCTGAAAACTTCTCTAAAAACTCTTTCCAGTTGGTTAAAAACTTGTTTATTTTAAATGCTTTTTAATGCAAAAATCTACTGTTTTATTTGTTTTTACATTCTTCTAAGGACTGAAATTTTTATGTATTTTAATTTTTGATTAAAAACCATTAACTTAAAAACTATAATATTTGTTTTCTTTGGTGATAGGAGAGTGTAAAATCAGTTGATTTAACAAAAAGCGATCTTAATTTTTAATATAGCAATGCATTTTCTTTATTTCCATGTGGATAGATGTTTCTATTTAAACAAAACAATTGATATAAAGAGTACTTACACACCTGGGCCTAATGAGTGTTAGTTTAGTCAAAAGGTTTATTTTCTTCAGGTTACATAATATGTAAAAAAGCTATTTCTTTCTGGCATTGTTTTGAAATTTTTACTTAGAAAAATCTGTTATTTATCATAATGTTTCCTAGATATTTCTAATAACTTATTATTGAAGGGCTGAATTTTTTTAAATAAAAGATAATTTTCTGCTTGTATATGATTTTAAGGAAACAATATAATGCTTCTAGAGAAATATAAATAATGAATCAAATTGCTTCTGGAACTAGTTCAAAATGCATACACATTTGTTTAACTATTACATGGAATTCATTTTTGCAGTTTTCAAAGATTTATATTTGCGGTAAAAGTTCGAAGACATGCACTTTGTGATCAAATAATAGTTGCATTTTTTTTTCTCGAAAAGTAATATTTTTGTTGATACTTGCGTATTGTCGCCACCGTATTGGCGACATTATATAAAACGAAGTATATGGTTGCTAATTCAGCGCGTAGGACACATGCGAAATCGTTACTGCCAATTTGGCGAGTTATCTTTAACTTAGGCACTTTCGCGATAATACGCGAGTACCTTTTTGTTACACACAATAAATGTAAAATGAATTTTGATTTCGAAGTTAAGTGTAAAAATTTCATGAAATGAAAACAAAATAATACTTTAGATGAAGAAATTGAAAATTTACAACTTAGGTATCACATTTTTAAATCCCTTAAGATTTGGGTTAATACATATTTTTCTGTTAAAAATTCATATTAGATACAACCGTAACGAAAATGGATGCTATACAAACTCATTTTATTGTTTTAAACTCATATTTGATACATTAATAAATTCAAAAATGAGTGCATTATATAATAATTTTGTTCTTTCATTCTCAAAAATTTGATCCCGTAACAGGTTCAAAAATGATAATGTACTTGTTGCTCAATTTGAGAATATGCGATTCTCAAATTTGAGTACATGTGCATCGGAGCTATTTTGAGAATGTGAATTACTCAAAAGTGAGCTGTTTTCTCTCAGTTTTGAAAATCGCTTCTCGCAGTGCTTTGACTGATTTTTCGGAAGGATAGTTCGCAATCCCTATAGGCTACTATTCTTCCTCGGTCGAATTCAGAAACTTAGTCAAAAGACGGTTGATGTCTTCCACGAGGCATAGGTAAACAGCTTACGCGAAAGAAACGCATGAAAAAAGAATTGCCGTACTTCAAATCACCAATCTTTTCTCCACTTATATAGCGCTTGCGTGTGGTGCTACAGTTTCCTATGAATGCGTCTGCGCTATAACGCTAATGATTTGCAGATTTCATCGTCGACAACGCACGATGTAAATTTCACATGGTTTGCATGCTTCCTTCAGGCTGTTGCATTTTGTGTGGCCAGCAGTGTATATACGAAAACTAAGTAAGAAAAAAGGTTTTGCAATGATAATTCGTAAATAAAATTCCAATTTCTCTGGAGAATAATATCTAAAGAGAAAATCGTGATTCTTTCTTTTTTACCCCAGTTTTTTTATTTATAATTAAGTAGTTTTGAAAAATATCTTGTATTTTGCATAACATTTGAAATGGAAATAACATTTTCTATAAAAATCTGAATTAGTTACAAAATGTAGATGTGTGTTACACTAAAAATATGAATAACAGTAAAGAGGAAAAAAGTGACAAATGATTTAAAATGCATCCATAGAAATGTGCGAATAAAATTTAGCATAAGAACTATTTCATTATAACAACAATTCAACATACTTGGTATTTCATTGGACAGGCACGAATTTCCATAACGCTTGCATGTCTATTCACCATTATAACTTTGAAATTATGTTTGAGATTTTCTTTACATGAACCTTCTATGCGAAAAAAAATACATCCGGGCTTCATATCTGGGGGTGAGAGGAGCAGCAACAATATTTCTATTGAAGACGTAAAATTTGAGGTGCCGATTATCCGATTATAATACCTAGATTGGCCCACCGAAAAGTTTACCAGCAATCAATATATGACTTTCTAAAGTCTATATCATGCGTGTCTAAGCTATGACCGCTTGTGGGCCGCATTACAAAAATAATTTTTTTTCTAGGCCACACATACAATATATATATTTTTTTAATAAATTGAAATAAAAATTAACTCCATGTAGTTTTATTAAAATAGATTATTTTTATAAATTTGAATTAGACATGAATAGGTACACATTTAATTTAAATTTGTAAAAGTTTCGTTTCATTAGTTTGGATTTCATAAAGAGGGAAAAAAATCGAGTTAATGATAGGGTTTGCAATCCCGTGTCATATTTTCAATCTAGGGATTTCGGGAGTACATTATCCAAATTCCAGGACTGTCTCGGGATTAGGATAGGACTATTTAATAAAAATACTTACATATTAGCATAGTTGAAATTGCATAATAAAACTGAAAATATAATTAAAAATTGATTTAATATTATTTTAATGAAACAAATAAAAAAATTTATTTATCATAAAAAGCAAATAAAAATATTACCGAAGGAAATAAAAAAAAAGCATTTCTTCATTTCTTTTGCGATACTGTAAATCTTTAAATATAAAAATTACGTGTCACAGTGTCTGTCCGCGATGGATTCCGAAACTACTCGACCGATCATAATATAATTTTGCATACTGTATGTCATTTCATCCAACTTAAAACATAGGATAGTTTTTATTTCAAATAATCCCGCCATAATTTTTTTTATTGCCGGAAATGTGAAGAATCCGAAAACGGGAAAATTCGCAAAATGTCGCAATGCTCATGTGTCTGTGGAAGCAGATATTGTAAGCCAAGATGCATGAAAAGTAAGTGTCCGGCTTGTTCCAGGGTGTGGAATCCGATTTTTTCGAATCGGTTTCCAAAAATAACCGTAACTGTGTCTAATAATGCCAGACGACCGTAATGTCCCCCTTCAGGGACTGAACTTACAGTACAGGAGCAGGAGTGTCGAAAGTGGGCACCGAGTGCTTCATGGGGAGAGAATTTCAAAAACTTCCGTAACTTTTCTGGGTATTGCTGGAATGCGGTCGTTCGAGTGTCGCTCCGGATTTTCATTCTCTTTAGCAACTAAACTTGCCTTGCGAAAATACGATTGCAATAGGAAATTGCATTGGCAATTACATCTTCGGGCATTGTTGTCACTTTGTTAGATGGTGAAAGCACTACACATTCCGCATCAAGCTGCCATTGGACATTCATAAGATACAAGATGCAATGTGTATCATTGAAAAAAGAGTGATTTGGCTAGAGTATTGCAAATGAATTCAATCATGATCAGGGATAAGTGTACCATGACCCATAAACATCCACTCAAAGCATTACACAGAGCTTTGCAAGATTTAAATGGCAACTAGAAAATATTCGGTGTTGTTGTTGTGCTTACTGTCTGGTGATTTCCGACAGGCATTAACAGTCATCCCTCTTTACTTTTGCTCACGAGATTAACGCATGTTTAAAACAGTTGTTTTTATGGCGAAACGTGGAAACACTTCGATTGACCATAAACACGCGAGTACATTTGCAAGATGATCAATAGGAGCAAATATATTTTCTAACCCCCTGCTGAATATTGGAAGCGGTGAAAAAGAACTTTTTATCCCAATAAACATAATGCATGAAATAGCCAGACAATTTTTGTACTGTTCTGCAGACAAAAAGGAACTGATTGAGAGTGTCTTTCCGTAAATACTGCATAATTATCTAGATAATTATTGCCTCTGTAATCCTGTTACTTAATCAGAAAAAAATGTTGATATTGGGATCAAATAAACTTCCAGATACAGAGTTGTTGCTAGGTGATCCAATGCCTTTTAAATCAATCGACACTATTGTTGATGAAAACAAAACCGGGAATTTTCCAATCGAGTTTTTAAATTCTCTAGATGTATCAGGAATGTCACTGCATAATCTTCGGTTGAAGATTGGTTCCCTGGTTATTCTGCTGCTTAACTTAATTCCACCTAGATTATGCAACGGTGCACGTTTGATCATAAAAGAATTACCGGAAACTTCTTGAAGCAAATATTTTGACAGTAAAGTTTAAACTAGATTTTGGTTCTGTTGCTAGGATCTGTTACTATTCCACCGATACCGTCTGAATCTCCAATACCATTCAAAAGGCTTCAATTCCCGATTCAGTTGGCTTTCGCGATGACCATAAATAAATCTGAAATTCAAACGATATTCATTTGACGCTTAGAAAATCCATGTTTCTCGAATGGGCAACTAGATGTTAAATGCGTGTGTGAATGCGTTGAATTTATTTGAGTGAGCAAAAGAAGGGTTTTCGAAAAATATTGTGCATCGATTAGCAATTAGTTATATAAAATTATTTATTATTATACTTTAAAATGATAAAAATAATTTTAAAAATTGCAAAAAATAAACATTATTCAACAGTTATAAAATTAAATCTTCATATGTTGTTATTTAACAACTTCGTCGGTAATTCATGCATTATACTATACTCAAATAGGAAATGAATAAAATGCAAAATTGAAATCATTAGGTTGTTTTATATATTATTTCAACCCTCCGCGCGCGAAATTGTAAACGAATATTAATTTGACTACATTTGAATAGCTTAGAACAATATTGCGTGAATTAACATATTAAAATAAAGCCACGGCAACGCGTGGTCGGGTCAGCTAGTAAGCTTATAAAAGCATAGCTCGTCCAGCGTTTCATCGTTGAAATGGCATCTTATTTTTGTTACAAATTGTCCTGCCAATGAAAATGCATGTTCGGATTTTTTACTAATAGGTACTATCGTCATTAAATAGGAGTATGTTCTTTTAAGTAGTCACCACGTCTCCCTCCATTTTCAGAAAAGAGACATTCCTTTTTGAATTTTTTATGACAGTGTCTCAGATTTAATAGACTGTATTGGTGCATATACCTCTTTGATAACTTTATTTAGCTCTTCTGCTACACTTAGGGGTTTTTATATGTATAAATTGATCCAGTTATTGAATCAGAATGTGAATCAATTTCAAGTGTTATCTCATTTGAAATTGAAGATCCTGTTGCATGTTACAAATGCAATGGCATTTGAAGTGCCTCAAGTCTGCCAAGTAGGTCCGCTATTAATTAACTTGATTTAATTGAAGAAGGAACTGTGAAAAATTCTGTTCTTGAGATCTTGCTTATATCATTATGTAAGCATTGCAGTGAGCCACTTAGATCTGTGCGAGGTTCTCCCATACGAAAAATGAGAGTTGTGCATATATTTTTTTTACCAATAGCACTTATAATTGCACAAAAAAATTCCACCATATTTCAGAAACAAAATATAAATTTTTGAAAATTAAATTTTTAGAAAATTTTGATGAGAAAATTTTTTTAAAATATAGTTTAGACAAAAATTAAATCCCGGTATTAGATACTTTAATCCCGGGATTTCAGGATTAGAGTCAACACCGGGATCCCGGGGCTGAAAATAATTCTAGATATCTTCCAAAAATTCTAATTGCTGCTGCAAGTTAGCTGACACCGGACATCCAGAGGGTGGGAGAAATGTCAGTTTTCTGACCCCACTCGTGATGGGGAGAAAGTTATAGAAGAAAATAAGATAAAGCATATCAAATTTCACTGTTTAACATAGACACCCACCTCGAACTCTTCAAGGTTCAACACGTAAGAAAACTGACACTTAACGCATACAGTAAAAAAAAAGTAAATAAGACACACTAATGTAATACAAGATTCACAATACTTTGAAAAAAATTTCAAACTGTAATTCACAGAAAAAAATTAAATCCCGGGATTTGAAAAAACTAATCCCGTTAAATTTTAAAAAATAAATCCCGCGGCTCCAAATCCTAGTTAATGATATGAATGAATTTGCGTTTGTGTTGAACACACACAAGTAAATCGATATCGGGTTCAATAGACGAGTGAGTGAGTGAGTGATTTTGGGGTTTATTGGCGCAAGAGCCGATTTCGCTATACTGCGCCAAACATTTGTTTTAATATCTGTGGTCTAGACGGGAAGAGAAAAAAAGAATGAATTGAATGACAAGAAAGAGGGTCGAAAATAGAAAAGGATCAATAGGGTACCCCGGGTTCGTGAAGCCCATGTTTACCAAAGACAGTAAACCCCGTGGGAAAAGGAAAATATCACTAGGGCACCTCGGGATTGTGACACCCGTACTGACCTAAAGAAGGTGAGCCCCCTGAGGGGTGGTTCAATAGACGAAGTTGCACTTAAAGCCTTTTGAAGATGTTTGTCAGTGATTTTTATCCTTTTTTTTTTTTTTTTGTATGCCTCATTCTTGGAAAATAACTGTTCACAAAAGCTGAAGGCATTAATAAATCATGAGTGTGAAAATGAGGATATTTACCATGCGCGCGGTGTTAGTAATCTTTATAAAACTCCAGTATATAAACATTCCCAAATATTTCTTTCAGTTGAGTGAGTGAATATTAACGCCCACTGTTCAGCAGCTACACGAGGGCTTTTTGGGGACGGTCCGCGTAATTTTGAACCATGCTCAAGTGACGCGGACGACACCTGAACTGGCACCCCCTCTCCTAACTACCACACTACACCAACGGGAGGACGTTTGAGCTCTTGACAGATTTTACGTGCATCGCTCCCCTACATAGCGGGTCTTCAGTGGTACTGGGATCGAACTCATGACATGTTAGCCACGATCCGATGCCTAGATCACTTGGCTACCGCGGCCACTTCTTTCAGTTGAATGTCACTTTTCAGTTCAATGCATTCTATCCGAATATTTGAAGTTAATTTATTTATTTCTAGAGAAAACGGGGTAGAAAATATATTGAAATACTCTTCGTTTTTTCGAAAATCTTAATCTTGTTTCAAAGTCATCAGTTAAATAGAAAATTAATGCAGCATATTTTGTGAATACATTATTTTTTTTTAATAAAAATGTGTAAATTAAAATATTTTCATAATTTGCGTTTGGGCCGCACTTTAGACAAGCATGGTCTGTATATTTTTCCAACTTTTCGCTTTCACTTAAAAGAACTGAAAAAGCATATAGTGGGTAAAAAAAGTATTTTTGCACACACCTACATTTTTGTTTGCAATTCATAAAAAGAAGCATTATAAGAAATAAAAAAAATTAGTATTGCCAAATCAGAAGAAGTTGAATCATCCAAAACAGAAAAGTTATAATAATATAAATAACAATGTTTTTTTGTAACAAAATTAAAATATCTCGTGTCAAAAAAGTATTTGCACACCTGCATGAATACAAAAGAAATAAAATATATAAGCAAATTTCAAATAACTTATATTTAGTATGCATTCCTTTAGCATCTATTACTGTTGTAATCTTGCTGGTATTGATTTAATTAAATTTTCTGTAATAGTAGGGTCAGTATTCGACCACTCTTCAATAAGGGCTTGTTTAAGGGCAGATTTGCTTGAAATCTTCCTTTTTCTTATTTTTAAATCCACAGAATTCCACAAATTTTCCAAAGGATTTAAGTCTGGTGATTGTGGTGGAGTGGCAAGTTTTCTGAGTACATGATAAAGCACAACCACATACGTGTTATACCGGCAGTGTGCTTGGGATCATTGTCTTGCTGAAAATAGTACGAATTACTGATATCCAATTTTATTGCACTTTGTGGCAAGTTATCTCGCAACACATCAATATAGGTTCGACCTGTCATATTCCCATCAATGAAACACAAATTACCAACTCCTTTGCTAGCCATGCACCCCCAAATCATAACAGAACCTCCTCCATGTTTAACTGTAGGTAACACATTTTTGGTATGAAAAGCAGTACAGTTTTCTCCAAACTAATTTCCTGCCATCTGATTTAAAGATATTGAACTTACTCTCGTCGGAGAATATGACATTTTTCCAGAAATCAATTGGCTTATTGATAGCGAATTCAAGTCTCTTCAGTCTATTTCGTTCAGTTATGAGATGTTTTTTCCTTGGAGATCTCCCATAAATCTGTGCATCATGCAGGACATTTCGAACACTTTGGGAACAGATTTTAACTCCAGATGTTGAAGCGAAATCATTGGCTAATGTAATTGCACTAACAAATGGATTTTTCGATGCTTCTCTTATGATTTTTCGCTTAATTCGCACTGAAAGTTTCTTTGGGCGTCCAGAGCGCAAGTTAATTGATGTAGATCCTCTTTCTTTATGAAATTTATAACATACCAAACAGTTGAGAAGCAAACATTTACTTTTTTTACCTATTTCTCGATAACTTAGGCCATTTTCACGTAGAGAAACAATTTTTTCTCGCAACGAAATCGGCAATTCAGATTTCTTAGGTGCCATTACAATTTGAAATCGACAATCAACTGATAAAGTTTCGACAATACCACAAAACTGGGCGTCAAAATTGCTTGCTGTAATCGGTATCGCCTATATGGTGCAGCGCTAAAAAGTGGTATCAGCTCCTAGGGAATGTACTAGGTTTGCAAAGGTTTAAAATACCAATGCGCAGCCCCATTGAAAAAAAAAGATAATGCTCCAAAACATACAATTCCACAGCATTGTAACGCTCCGAGGAAAGTGTTGAGTAACGTGAGACTAAAAACAAATAAATTCTCTCTCTCGGACGGTCGAATCTGCCCAAAAAGTCGCTTTCTCTTGGGGGTGGTTAATTTTTAACATCTGGGATTTCTATTCGAATTTCAGCTTCCCCTTGCAGTTCTGAAATTTAGTATTTATAGCTGTCAGCGTGATGTCAGATAAAAAGGTTTTTCCAAAGGTGTTGGTTGTTTACGATTTCTGTAACGTCAAGAAGTAATTCGGCAATATATTAGGAGAGCAGTTGTTGATACGGTAGAAGTAATTCTATCTGCACAAAGTAGCCACTTTATAAAGCAGAAAGAGTGAGAACTTGCATCCATGATAATCAAAATACTAAATTCGGAGCCTAGAAAATTTGTAGCTTAACATCGACAGATTTTTTCTATCTGCCAGACTCAGTTGATTTTAAACTCTGTTCAGCAAGACGTTAAGCTTTTTTCCTTTTTTAAAGCTGTTTTTTGATTTTAGAGTTGAGTGTAGTTGTTTAAAATTTTTTATTTTCAATATGTTTTTGAGTAAACCTTCGACATCGAAAAGAAACTGTGAAGAGGATATTGCAGCTCGTGATTTTAAAACTGTCTGGGAAGAGCAATACGTGTAAACACATCAAAATGCTTCTAAGCCTATTTATTTGATATGTGGAATTTGTATAGCAGTTCCAAAAAATTTAACTTGGACCGTCATTTCAAACAACTGTATAGTGATTTCAACAGCAAATATCCTGTTGGATCAAATTTGCAAACGAATTTATCAATAGAAAAAAGAAATCTTTAGCCAGCTAACAATCTTTGTTCCACAAGAGAAATGACGAAATGGAAACAATGGTGAAGGCTTCATATGAACTTTCTTTGTTGTTAGCCTCCATGAAAAAACCATATTCTGACGGAGAGGTGATAAAAAAAAAGTAGCCTTTTTTAATTTTCGCCCAAAATGTCAGTGTACGTCAAAATATATGTCAAAATAATGTCAAAAATATGGTTGATAAAATAGCTTTGTCAAAAAATACCGTCAAGCGTCATATGGATGACATGGGCCAGGATGTTTGAACACAAATTGTCTCTGGACTTCAGAATTGCAAATATTTTTCATTAACTTTGGATGAAAGCAATCATATTACAGACACAATGCGCAGTTAAGCATCTTTGTGCGTTACACGGACAATAATTTTGATACTGTGGGAGAACTTTTTTTGTGCCAACTAGCAGGTGAAGACATTTTTAAGGAACTTGAAAATGTAATTGAAGTTAACAAAGTAGAATGGACAAAATTAGACCGTGTTTGTACAGATGGAGCGCCTTGCATGGGTGGCAGAATAAAAGATTTTGTTGCATTGCTTGGAAATTATTTAAGAAGAAAAGTTTTCAAATATCATTGTATTATTCATCAAGAAGCTCTTTGTGCCAAGGACTTAAACTAGTTTTTCGTTGTTAACTCCGTGGTACGCTCTATCAACAAAATACGAGCTCGTGCTCTGAATCGATTTCGTATACTTTTCCCTGAAGAAACGGAAGAAAATGGAGAGTTACTTCTTCATTGTAGTGTGCGCTGGCTTGCGAGATTTTGGAGTTTGAGGGATTGTGTTTTAGAATATCTGGAAGAAAACGATGAACTGCCCAGTGAATGCTCGCTCCTCATGAGTGAAAATTGGCTGTGGGATCTAGCTTTTCATACCGATATAATGGAAAATTTAAACAATTTAAATTTAAGATTATAGGGAAAAATTATATTTTTCCTACCGTAATTGGTCATATATCTTCTTTTGTGAACACACTTTTGCTTTTTTGTCTGGATTTTGGAGAGAAAAAAATTAACTCGTTTCCCATTAATGAAGGAATTATCTGCCAAAGTTAGCAATGTTCCGAACTATGATAGATTTAAAAATTCAATATCCATTTTGCAGAATTCTTTCAGTGCCAGGTTTGAGGATTTTAAAGATGATAAAAAAAAATACTGAAATTTTCAATAATACTTTTTCGATTTCTCTTCAAGACATTAATTGTTACCCACCTCAGGTACAAATCGAAATTATTAACCTAAAGCACCATATTAATATAAAAAGCAAATATAAGAAAATTATTTTAACCGCAAATGCATCGAATTTTGGAATTGCATCGAATTTTGGAAATTTGTGCCACCGAGCAATTTTCCAAATTTACATGATTTAGCTTTTAGATATTGTTGTAGGTTTGGATCAGCATATGTTTGTGAAGAAATGTTTTCTGTTATATGAACGTGATTAAATCAAAATATCGCTCAAAATTAACTGATATGCACCTGAAACACTTAATTTTGTTAGCATCTTCATGAACTATAATCCAAATATAGATGATTCAGTAAAAAAACTACAAATTCAAAAAACCACATTAAGAAAGTACTGACTGCTTAGTAATCATTTAAAATTAAATGTTTCGAGTTGCTTATTTTTATTTTGTATCTAAGCTAACTGATTGATCCTGTAAAAATTTATCAACAATAAAATATATAAGCTTATACTTTTGCTTCATTTTTTATACCATTTTTTTTTTTTTTTTAGATTTCACTATATAAAACTTGCATTTAAAAATATGTTTTTGGTGTAAATAACCCATAATAAGCCTATAAGTAACATTTTTTCACTTTTGTATATTTTTTAGTTTGGTAGAGAAGTTGGAAGTGGCACGTGTAACTTTTTTTTATCAGATTGTGGCACGCTTCCCAAAAAGGTTGGCCTCCCCTGTCATAGAGCTTCTTTAATAATTTTTAACACGCTTTAAAACTGAAAAGGATCTCTCACATGAAGCATTCGATGTCGGTCTACCCGAGAACTCTTACAACTCAATAAATTTATAGTGGGGGTCTTCATTGTATCTTTAAAAAAAATAGTAAAAACAGATCTAATTCATTTGGTCAAAATTAAAAGATC
Source organism: Trichonephila clavata (assembly GCA_019973975.1). Classification (NCBI taxonomy): domain Eukaryota; kingdom Metazoa; phylum Arthropoda; class Arachnida; order Araneae; family Nephilidae; genus Trichonephila; species Trichonephila clavata. Next base: position 121,946 of record BMAO01037887.1, read on the forward strand.
CAATGTCATCTTTGTAAGTTTACTTTAGTTTGTGTGCACACACACACACACAGCTTACTTCTTAATTTCATGTAATAACCTATCATCAAAAAATACAGTAAAGTGTTTTATAACAGTTTCATATATTTCAGGTCCTTGGGATAGTTCTGCTCTTTCTGTATCGCATAAGACATAAAGTGAAATTTAAATTTTTGAAATCTTTCCTTCTTTCCAAACTTCACACACACACACATACCCCACTTTTTTACATTTACTGAAAATAATTTTTCTCTTTTGCTGCCAGCGAGCTTGTCCAGCTTTCTCCTCAAACGAGAGTCCTGATAAATCAGTTGCTTCTTGTTCCATTTTTCCAAATTCCTTTTTGTAATTTTGGATATAATTTTCTAGAGATTTTAGCAGACTAAATCTTTTTGATAATTTACATAAGAATTATTACAATGATTTGCTAGTAGCATTTATTCTTTGAGGTTTGGTATTCCAAATCGTGTTCATTAGGGAAGTTTCATATTTGTCCGTTTGTTTTAAAAGAAAAGTTGTGCCTCCAATATTGGGGTCCTACCAAGTTTTGGGTCCCAAGCCGTAATTGACGTTATCAGGCTATGGGCCCCTATAACCCTGCCCCTTCCGATGTGGAGGTTGGGGGTGTACGTTACGCCACTGGAGTGATGGCTGTATATTGGTTAGAAGAAGGCCATGTCAGCGCTTGTAAACAATTTTTCTGTGGCCCAAGCACACTGAACCAGCACCTAGAATTATGGTCTGATGGGTCAACTTTCTTTGATTGCAGGAACTTTCTCGAGGTTATTTCGCACACCCAGACTACGAATGTGTACTTAAGTCTGGTGATACAAACTGTTGCACTGCTATTTATAAACATCATCCAATAGGCGTTTTCCAACAGGATAACGTGCATCCTCATATCCTGTTGTAACTCTATGGAGTGTCAACGTGTTGATCCGGTAGATCACCAGATATTTTTCAATCAAGCGTGAATGGAACATCATTGTACGGCTACGACAGCGTCATATACAACCGGAATCAAGCAACCTTATGTGAATCACCCAATAGCGACAGACATTCAATTCCATCCCACAAACTGATATCAAATACTTGTACGACACATTGTTTGCATGCTTGCATTTAAAATTCTGGCTTTTACACCGGTTTTTAATATGCCATCCCATCATTTCACATTTGAAATGGCTCTTTTTGCGCATACATTAATCCGTGATCTTAAAAGTTTAATTAACTAAATATGTTACCTAGACAAATGCATTGCCTAAGTTCCTAAGTCTACTACAATAATTTTTTCTTGGTGTTGGGATTTTTCCCCAACAGTATAAGATGTATCCGAGAGTAACGAAGGACAGCTGTGAACTAAAGACGAGAACTCTTTTGACTTGAATAGTATTCGTTTGTTCGAAATAAAATTTGTGCAAACAAACGCATTTGCGAGACAGATGGCAACAATACAGAAAAAAGATGGCTAGGGCTGCTACACAACTGAAAAGCATAGAAATCACCCGGGTTACAATATCGTTTCGAGATCCTTTTGTTGGGTGTGTTGAATTTATAACAAAAATCCATTTACTTTATAGGTCATCTTATTAGCTTTATATAAAATATAAAATTTATTATTTTCCGTTCAGTAGAACAAATAAATTATAGTTTAAAAAAAAACTAAAAGGCATGCTTTTATAGTGAATCGAACTGAAAAGTAAAAAATAATTCTTAATGTAAGAATAAATTGATTAACGAGAAAAAATTAATGTTAATGTGGTAAACGCGTGGTGTGCTCTTATCAATTGTTATAATTTCTTACTTCTATTCCTAAATGCTGAATTAGCGTAAAAATGTAGTACAAAACACCCCTTCCCCCCGCTTTTACCACATTGACATTAATTTTCTCGTTAGTCAATTTATTCTTACATAAGTAATTATTTTTTTTACTTTTTAGTTCGATTCACTAGAAAAGCGTGTTTTTTAGTTTTTTTTAAACTATAATTTATTTTTCATTTTTTTTAGTTCGATCTAGAATAAAAGCATGTTTTCTTTTAGTTTTTTAAACTATCATTTATTCCCATTGTTGAATTTATCCTTGAGTTTGATATTTGGAGTCGGAATTATACGTGGCTGCTGGGATTAGTCTTGCTCTTCAATGAATATTAATTAACGCGAGTCTGAAGGATATTTACTCTCTCAATTTACGGGGCCTCTGATGAGACCAGTATCGTTATATATTTCAAAGATTTCGTCTCTATACATATAGGTCAAACTAATAAAAGTGTGTGAAGAAGAAAAAGTTCGAATTAATTTTTTTTTAATGTACCAGGTTTTTATAAAGGACTAAAAAGCATAAAATTCCTCTTATCGTTTTTTTTTCTTTCCTTCTTCTTCTTTCACATTTTCATGCATTGTCATCCACTTCTGAGCTATGGTCCAAATTTCAAGTCTCTAGCTCATCAGGAAGTCAGTTTAAAATCAATTACAAAATTCCACTCGGACAGACAAGAAAGCGAGTTAATAAAAACATGGTAAAATATTAAGTGTCAATCGTATTATTACCTTTTAAACGTATTGCTATAATGTTAATTCGTATCATCACTTCTAAGCGTATTGCTTTATAAAAATAAAAAATATTTAGCAGTTCGAACATCACTCTTTTTTGAAGTACATCTCGAGTCTTTTTATTTCCATCTTCAGAAAAACTAGACAATTGTTTAAATTATGGTAAGAAATAGCTGACGTACCCAACCTACCCTTGCTTATATAAAGAACACTTTTTGTTTGTTTTATTTCTAAACCACAAGTGTGTATTCGTTTTAGGGGTTACACCTTAATCTTTTAGTCACTAAATCTAGAATTAGTTGCTAAATCATGAAATGGTATATGGAATTAGTCGCCAATTCTTAAAATGGTGTGTGCAATAATTCGCCAAATCTGTAAGTGGTATATGGAACTGTCGCCAAATCTGGATATCGTTATTCCTGATGTCCTGATCAGGACAGTGGAACAAAATTACGAAATTATTGTATTGTCATCGGGCCTTGACCAGTGTGCAAAATTTCGAATTAATCTGACCTTTTAAAATGAGTAAAAATTGAGTTCCAAGATTCCGTTACATACAAGTGAAACTTATAAAAGCGTGTTAAAAATACAAGCGTTTTTGTAAAAGCAGATGCTATTACTTTAAGCAAGATGTCATACTTTAAAACGCGTTTTACTCGAAATGTGTGTTTTTTTTTAAATGCTTAAACGGGGACAGCAATTGCTGAATAAGTTTTGAAAATAATTAACTGAATATTTTTTGTGTAAGATCTGTATAATATAAAAGTGTTTTAACCTTCATATTTATCAGTCACTGTTTTATTACAAAATTTACAGTTCCTGATGTTAATATAAATAGTTTTTTTAAGCAAATTGATATAATAACTAAGATAAAGTGCTGTAGTTTTTGTAACAATTAAAATATCTCTTATCCTGAAGGTCATTTCAAAAATGAATAACATAGCAGCACATCAGATTTGAAAAAACTTTCAATTGAAAGCTTCTTCTTAAGCATTTGGTATAGAATGGGCCACGTTTATGTTATTTTTTTATGTATATATACTACAGAATATTGCACTTTATTATTCATGAATAATACATTTGATAAAGTTAATTTTTTTAGCGTAATTAATAGACATTAGTCACTTTTTCCAGTTAGGAATGTAATTGTTAAAAAAAAGCTTTTAAATATAATAAAACGATGGGCAGATTTATCATTAATTACAACAATAGCTCACCTTCTCTTGACATAGATGACTGTAAATGAAAGAACTATCACATGAATTTATTGATAGCTATCACAAACGTGTAGTAACAGGCAATTTAAATATAATCAAGGACAGAATTTTAAAAGATATCATGAGTAAAGGCACTAGTTTTAGATTAACAATTTCTAACAACAATAATACTGTTAAAAATCAAATTAATAATGATATAAATAATTTTGTTACCATCTGCAGTTAAATATGGTTCGCCTTTAGAGGCATTTGATGAATTTAAGTACAATATTTTAAAAGACTTGATGAAATTTAACAATCGTTCTAAATCAGTACTTACTTATATAGATGTAAACAGAAAATTTATGATTTACAAAAGAATTTTAGCATTGTTTACATAGATAAAGTGCCTGGTAGTTATGCTATAATTTGTAAGTATTTTTATAAAACTATGATTAATGAACACTTTTTAAACAATGAATCTTATAATAGATTGGAATTGTCAGATAAAGAAATTACTAATCGAATTACTGCTATATATAGAAAATTGGGTGTTTCCTTTCATAAGATTAAGTTTCCATATATATTTTTAACACCTAAATTCCATAAGAATCCTGTTAAATTTAGAACAGTAACAAATGGTTTTAAAACTTATATCACTGCTGCAGGTAAAATGCTGCATAATATTATACAAGAATTCATCAATAAGCAATGTGATAAAGCTATAATTAAAAATAGTAAAGAAATTATAGATTTTTTTAAAAATAAAAATATTTACTCAGTTCATAGTTATGACTTTGAAGATCTTTTCAATTCTATTGATATCAATGATAGTGTTAAGGTTATTTTAGAAGTTCTTAGTAATTATAACCTTACTATATATTAATTTACAGATATTTAGAACTCTAATAAATTTAGTCTTAAAAGAAAACTAAATTAATTCTAATGGTTCTCTGTACAAACAAACCAAAGGTTTGCCTCAAGGTGGCCCTGCTAGCAATAGTTTGGCTAATTTATATTTACACTTTTACGAAAATAATTATATTATTAATAATGATTATTACATATTTAGATACATAGATGACCTAATTATTTTTGGTAAAAATAGTAATTTTAACCCAATATTAATTGTTATCCGGAATATTTAAAGCTAATTAAAATTAATAGTAATCCAGTTAAAACTAATTACTTGAATGTATCATTGTGTATTAAGGACTATAAATTACATAGCAATATTTATGATAAAAGAGATGATTTTAATTTTAACATTCTTAAAGAGCCTTACTGGAATTTATATTAATTTATAGAAATATTATTTTCAATTATATTTATCGTAACAAGGTATTAGTTAGTGATAAATTTAATGTATATTTAAATATTAATAATTTTATTAAACATTTTATGTAAACATAGTTACCCTCCTAAATTTATAAAAAGTTACCTAACAGTTAAATAAAAAAAGTTATTAGTTGTACAGTTTATAGATATATGGCGCCTCTAGCTAGGTAATTTAACAATATTATATTTACTTAAAAATTAATTGTGTATGTATAGGTGGTACTTTTATTTTCTATACATTTTAAAATAAAATATAAAGTTTTTAAATGTGTATATATAGTATTAATGCTACTTTATCAAAATTTAATAATTATATGTGATACTGTTATTGTCCATGGGCGGCGAATATGATTCACGTGGAAAGTCTTCTAATAGTTTAACTTTGATTTTAAATATTTTAGTAATTATTACAGGCTATAATATTGTCGTTTTACATTAATGGATTATGGTTTTATCTATAATGATAGTTAAACTTCTCTAGAAATTTATTGCTTTCCCTATGGCCCAGAGTGTTGGCAAATTCAGGTGAAGGTTGACTGGCCGAAAAACATTGTTTAAACCTGCATTCCTAGTTCCTAAGGCTAGGAGTTTGCTTTAGTATTTCTGTGGCTAAATCTATTATATCATGATTATAGTTATCTTAGGTATATAACTATTTTTTGTATGTTTTTGTAATATATTTATATATATATATATATATATATATATATATGTGTGTGTGTAGGAAATATATATATATGCGATAATATATATATAATATATATATATGCGATACGGAAGTCTTACGAGCGATGCGGAGATACTTCAGCGAGAACAGTCTACAGGTGGAAGGGGTCCATTGACTTGGTTAGAATCTTGGCGAATTTCCCCGTCAGCTACAGTCAACCAAAACTGGAAGCCCAGCGACTCAACGAGATACTGAACGAATTGAACGGGATTACCTTGATCATTGAGGTCAACACTGACAAGAGAACCTTTGGAACTGCATCGAATTGCGAGTTATCAACACGAAACAAGATTTCCTGTGTCATTGAGATCAACGTAAAGTGTCTTCAGAATTACATTGAATTGTGCTAGTATCCTTTTTTTTTGGTATTGTGTAGGTAATAGGCGAAAATTATATAAATGAATGATTTTGTGTGCATATTCCCTGTTCTGTGAATCTGAAATTGAATTTTGAAGTACTAGGTACTATTATTGGTTTAATTGCAGACATAGATATTTGATGTTCTTTTAGTTTTGGATTAATAACTGAGTACTTTCCGTGTTTTTTCTTAGTAATCTATTTTTTGATAAATGAGAGGAACGCGTTGTTTTTTTTAATAAAAAATAAGATTGATATTAACTGTAATACTGTTGTGTTTTGTAAAAGGATTTAAGTTCCGGGAATTTTTTAAAAAGTCCATTTTTGTCTATAATTGTTTATAATTGATAATTGCATCTTATTTAAATTATCTTTTGTTTCTTTTTAAGTGAGTAAACTTTTTGCGTGTCATTTTAATGGTTTTGTCTCATTTAACTTGGGTAAAAATTTAAGTTGTTCTCTGGGTCACCATTCTGAGTATAAAAATGGCATTCTTACTCGCGAAAAGGAAAGAGGATTTGGTGTCACTCTCGCCGAGGATTTGGATCTTACTATCGAAGCAGGTATCACAAAATTGAAGTTAAAGGAGCTGATCGTAAAAAGCCTAGATTACGTTGAAGACGATGTTAAAAAGATGCTTGATAGCATAGTGGAGGAACGTACAAAAAGAGAAGAGAGAGAAAGGGCTGAGAGAGAGGATATGCGAAAGGATGAGAGAGAAAGACGAGAGTACGAATCAGAGAAGTTGCGAATACAAGCGCAACAGACTGCCGGTATACCGAATAACACCGAAAACGTTCAAGCATCGAATAAACTGTTTCACGAAACTTTTCATAAGTTTAATATGAAGGAAGATATTGGTTTGAATCTTACCTTATTTGAGCGTCATGCAGAACTAACTTTCTTACCGAAAAAAGATTGGGTTCAAAAACTTATAGGTTTAATACCCGTCGAAATTGCCCATCTGATCGCAAGAGAACCAACTGATAAGTGTAATGATTACGATCATGTAAAGGATTTACTTTTACAAAGATTTAAATTATCTCCAGAAAAATTTCGTCAGTTATTTTTGTTTCACCAAAAGTCCGATGAACGAACATGGCAAGATTTTCAACACGAATTACAGACGTATTTTGATGGATGGACTTTGGGCTTAAAAGTTAACACCTACGACCAATTACGAGAGTTAATCATAGCCGATCAAATGAAGAAGAGGGCGCCGTATGATTTTCAGGAACACTTTTTGGATGAATGGTCTACTATTAACTCATCTATTGAGCTAGCGAAAAAATTTGAAGATTATGAGGACGTCCGAAGAACTATAGGGCCAAAGCAGTTAAACTCATTTGCTAAGAGATCGAACAATAACGATAATTGTTCTCAAAGGCAAGAACGTTTTCACCTTGGAAATAATTGGAATGATAGAAAATGCTTTCAATCGACGAGAATTTACGATAAAAGAGTTAAACAGGTAACATGTAGCTACTGCAGGGGACCAGGTTACTATGCCGTAGATTGTACAAAGCGCAACAAGGGTACGAAAATCAATAAATCTTCAAGCTTTCCGGTCCAGATCTGTTCTCGACCATCGGAAACAAGACTTTTGAAGCTCTAATCGACACTGGAAGCTCAGTTTCGCTCATTCGTGAAGATGTAAGCAAAGGAATCATCGAGCAATCGAAGCTCTCGAAGGACATTGTCGTGTTATCTGGATTGGGAAAGTACGAAGTCAAAACAAAAGGATCGTTCCAACGAGAAATCGAATTGGATGGAGAGAAATATTCCGTAATATGGCATGTCGTGCCTGCGGTGCATTTGGAGTTCCAGGCAGTGATAGGATCGGACATTTTGGAACAAGCTTTTGTTGGCTTTGATAAAAAAAAGGTGTTTATTTCCCTAAACACGAAGAAAAGGTGTGGTTTGTGAATACACAGGTTTATGAGGCAAGAACTGAAGGCGAAATCGAAGTTAAGGGGAGTAAGTAGGGTAAACACCTTCGGGAAATCGATTTTGAGTTTTTGATATTTCTAAAATCCCCAAATCAGGACCTTTCCAATGATATAACATACTTGCCATTTTACCGATTAAAAGTATGTTAAAATTATTTTTAAAAAATAATCAGCTGATGAGCCACGCCCCCTTTGACAGATACAAATGTAAACATTGACCTTTTAAATCTGGGAAGCTTTTCCAAAGCCACTCTCTGTTTTATTTATTCATACGCAGTTAACTGTAGATTCACTGCAAGCGTAACTGTTAGCGTTGTTTACCTATTTTATAGAAAATACACGTTTTTCTTCGCAGCTCTTTGAATATTTCGATATTTAAAATTTCTGAATATCAAAAATTTCAAAATTTTAATATTCCAAGATCTACAAAAGTGTTCAAAAAACGTAAAGGTACGTTTTATAAAGGTAAGACTACTTTAAACCATACTAACGACAATCATCCAGCTAGACATGCACATGACTCAAAGGAGACATGTGCAAAAGAAAAGAAAATTCCCAATTTAAATGAAAGTTTTTCTTCCTATGACAAAAGTGTAGGTATTATTAATGCCATTATGAATTTGAATATTCTGGCATTTGTTTTCAAGAATGAAGTTCACTGTAAAATGTGTAACAGTGGCTTAGACATGCAAGTTTTAAAAGGTAAGTCTGGACTGGCTATTACATTTGTCCTGAAATGTTGTGCTTGTCCATATCGTGTAGAATTCTCTTCTTCAAATTTTCAAGAAGGAACGCAAATTGCTACAATAAATACCAGGTTTGTATATGCTATGCGTTCCATTGGAAAAGGTGCAGAAGCTGGGAGAATGTTTTGCGGCATAATGAATCTTCCTCAACCACCTACAAGGTTTTCTCCTTACGGTAAGCGACTCTTAAATGCTGCAAAACTTGTTTACGAGGACTCCATTCAAAATGCTGCGAAGGAAGCTATTTGTGAAAATGAAGGTAATAATAATATTGCAGTCGCTGTAGATGGGACATGGCAGAAACGCGGTTACTCATCATTGAATGGTGTAGTTACTGTGACCAGCATGGATACAGGTAAGGTGATAGATGTTGATATTCTTTCAAAATATTGCATATGTAAAAACTTACCTTCTCATCAAAAGGATTGTAAAAGAAATTACGTTGGATCTAGTGGAGCCATGGAAATTCAAGGTGCGTCTAAAATTTTTCAACGGTCATTATCTTTGCATAATGCCCGATATATTACTTACTTAGGGGATGGAGATTGTAAAGCATTTGATGCTGTTAGAAAGAAAAACATCTATGGAGATGAATACCCAATTGAAAAATTGGAGTGCATTGGAAATGTCATGAAGCGCATGGGAACAAGATTACGCCGATTAAAATCTCAATTGAAAGGGCAAATCTTGTCAGACGGTAAGTGTTTAAGTGGAAAAAATCGTTTGACTGAGCATGAAATAGATAATTTACAGTTTTACTATGGATCAGCTATTCGGAGAAATTACACCAGTGTTCAGAACATGCGGCAAGATATCTGGGCCATTTTTTTGCATAAGCTGTCAACAGATGAATATCCTCAACATGGTTTTTGTCCTGATGGTGAAGATTCATGGTGTGGATATAAAAAGGCTGAAGCATCAGGTAAGTCTTACAAGCATAAAAATAGTCTTCCGGTCGCTGTTGTAGAAGCAATGCGTCCTATATTTAGAGATCTTTCCCATCCTGATCTGTTAAGAAAATGTTTGCATGTAAAAACACAAAACCCGAATGAAAGTTTTCATAATGTCATATGGTCACGTGTTCCTAAAACAACATTTGTACAGATTGAAACACTTTCACTTGGTGTTTATGATGCTGTTTGTTCTTTTAATGATGGTAATGTATCCAAATTAAAAATGCTGCAGAAAATGGGAGTCGAGCCTGGAGAATATTCGGTAAGTGCCATGAAAATTCTTGATAGAGAAAGGTTAATGAAAGCAATGTATGCTTTTTCTGGAAGAGCGAAGAAAATTAGAAAAGATAAAAGAAGAAAAAGAAAAAAAGAAGAAGATAATATTAAGAAAAATAAGGTAAAAACCGGCTACAGTGCAGGATCTTTTTGATGAGGTAAAATTTTATATAAAAGCTACAGTTTTCTAAAAAATTTCTTTTCTAAACTGTGTTTTCTATAAATGTACTGTATGCATGAACTGGAAATTTTTATTTTATATTTCATATATATTCTTGTGTATACTGAAGTGAAATTTTTGAAATATTCCTCAGACATTTTGCTAAAAAGCATATGTCGTAACATAGAAAAGGAAAATTTTTATTAAATTCCTTATTGTACTCTGCAAAAATTATTTTTTTAATCAGGCTGATCAATTTTTTTAAAAAAAGATTTCACTTCTGTATAAAAATAAATGTTTATTTAATGCACACACAAATATATCTCAAAATTCGTTGCATGAAGCTTGTTATATACAAAAAAAAAATCATAAATTTCATGTTTAAAAACACAAAAATAGTTTTCTTGTTGTTTTGGATAGTAATATTTATATAATCTTTTTAATTCTTATATTTAAAGAAATTGTGTTTACATGTGAATATACAAAACACTAAAGAAATTTTTCGAAGTGCCATATAATCGTGTATTACTTACTGTCTTATATAGATTATATTTTTTAATTTGTGTCTTCTTTCTCAATAAATTAATTGTATGCATGAACTGGAAATATTTATTTTATATTGCATATATATTATATATACTGAAGTGAAATTTTTGAGATATTCCTCAGACATTTAGCTGAAAAGCAGATGTCGTAACATAGAAAAGGAAAATTTTTATAAAATTCATTATTCTACTCTACAAAATTACATTTTTAAACATACTGATCAATTTTTTAAAAAAAAATTTCACTTCTGTATAAAGATAAATGTTTATTTAATGTACACACAAATTTTTAAAGCTTTGTTTTCAATAGTTTCTTAGTAAAAGGGACATAAATATATCCCAAAATGCAATGCCCTTTTTCGTTGCACAAAACTTGTTACATACAAAAAATACACAAATTTCATGTTTAAAAACATAAAATCAGTTTTCTTGTTGTTGTTTTGGATACCATTTATGTAATATTTTAAGAATCCTTTTAATTCTGATACTTTAAGAAATTGTGTTTAAATCTGAATTCATAAAACACTAATGAAATTTTTCGAAATGTCGTATAATGATGTATTACCAAAGCCATATTTTCATGTATTGACACATTTTTACATGGTATTTATGATACTTATAGTCAACTTGGATGACAGTAATGTATCAGAACTAAAAATTCTTCAAAAATTGATGCATAATTTGAGAAAAATGATGCAAATCCAATAAAATATCTCGATAGATTAAAAGTGAAAAATGCTATACATGTATTTTCTGAGAAATCTAAGTAAAAGAAATAAGTAAAAAGTCTCAAAAGTTATTGAGAATAAGCTAATATTTAAAAAAATAGTGCAAATACAGATTGTAATTCATAATTTTTTTGATGAAGTGACATTTTATAATAAAAATGCAATTATCTCAAAACGGTGTTTTTAAAAATGCGAGTACCATTTTATCAGAACCTATTCAACGGAAGCACTTGCAATCTTCACTGAATATTACTGATATGTTAATATATATACTGAAGTCAACTTTTATTAATATACCGATAATATTTTTGTAAACGTCAGTTATCGTGAAAAAAAATGACATTTTTCAAAAAATTCATAGTGATACATTACGATGAAAGTTTTTGAAAAAACTAAACAATATATTTGAAAAAGCTCACTTCAGTTTAAATAAAAAAGTCTAATTAATATACAGAAAAAAATTTAAGTCTGTACATTTAATATTTTATGAGAAAAAGGCACATAAAAATGCTCAATTTAACATTAGCGGGATAGGGGGTACCGATTTACCTTAAACATGTTATCAATCCTCGAATAAGAAAGGAACTCTCTGAACTAATCAACAGCTATACACCTAAGAAGACCGAAACGACAAATGTATCCATGAGAATTATCATGAAGGATGATATACCAGTTTACCAAACAGCACGCCGTTTGTCGTTTCTGGAGAATCAGACCGTCAACAAGCAGATCGACGAATGGTTGGATAAGGGAATCGTGAGACCAAGCTCTTCTGAATATGCAAGTCCAATCGTGTTAGTCAAGAAGAAAGACGGTACCAACAGACTATGCATTGACTATAGGAAACTGAACTGAAAACTAGTCAAGGATCGCTTCCCCTTGCCACTGATAGAGGACGTATTGGATAGGCTGCAAGACGCCAAAGTGTTATTCCACGTTAGACTTGAAAAATGGGTTTTTTCATGTCGACGTAAACGAGGATTGCAAGCATTTCACCTCCTTTGTTGTACCAGACGGGCAGTTCGAATTTAATAAGGTACCTTTTGGTCTCAGTACAAGCCCAAGCGTATTCCAAAGATATGTGTACAGCATTTTTAGGGAACTCATGCGAAAAGGCATCGTAATAATTTATTTGGACGATTTGATCGTTCCAGCTAAAGATGAGAAAGAAGGTTTGGAAAAACTAAAGAAGGTGTTTGAGGTCGCATCCAGATATGGGTTGGAGATCAAGTTTGAAAAATGTCAGTTTTTAAAACGAAAGGTGGAATTTTTGGGTCACGTTGTCGAAAATGGAACGGTGCGCCCTTCAGTTGCAAAAACGATAGCTGTGAAGAGGTTTCCTGTACCAACGACTGTCAAACAAGTCCAAAGCTTTTTAGGACTCACTGGCTATTTTCGAAAATTTATTCCGTCATACTCTAAAATAGAGAAACCTTTGAGTGATCTAATTAGAAACGACAATCGATTTGTCTTTGAACGTCCTCAAATAGAAGCATTTGAAAAGCTCAAGCAATTATTGTCTGAAAGTCCAGTATTAAATATTTTCCAGCAGGGAAAAACAACCGAATTGCACACGGACGCAAGTCAACAAGGCTACGGAGCCGTCTTACTCCAAGAGGCAGAAGATGGAAAATTGCATCCTGTTCAATACATGTCTAAGAAAACTACTCCGGCAGAGGAGAAGTATAGCAGCTATGAACTTGAAGTTCTTGCTGTTGTCAACGCTTTAAAGAAATTTCGTACCTACCTTATGGGAAATCATTTCAAAGTCATAACGGATTGCTCAGCGTTTCAAAAGACTATGGACAAAAAGGATTTGGTTACTCGTATAGCGCGATGGGCATTATTGCTTTAAAGAGTTTGATTATGAAATTGTGCCATAGTTCCGGCCAGAGAATGCAACATGTGGATGCCCTTAGCAGATATCCAGTCGCAATAATTACTAACGATACTCTAACCGCAAGATTAAAAAGGGCACAACAAGAGGATGAATACACTCAGAGTCTAAGGTCACTGATTGAAACAAACAGCAATTCAGACTTTTTCGATAAAAACGAAATACTTTACAAATATGTTGAAGTTCGGGAATTGATAGCTGTACCAAGAGATATGCAAACTGAGATAATTAAGTTAGCACATGAGAAGGGACATTTCTCCGTTGCCAAGACTAAAGGAGTTGTGAAACAAGAATTTTTCATTCCCAATTTGAGCAAGCCGGTGCAAAATGTAATTGTTAACTATGTGCCATGTATTTTGACCAACAAAAAGAGGGGAAAAAAGGATGGATTCCTCAACCCCATTCCTAAAGAGGATGTGCCATTAAGTACTTATCACGTCGATTTTATCGGACCTTTGCCTTCTACTAACAAGAAATATTAGCATATTCTCACAATAGTGGATGCTTTTACAAAATTTACCTGGCTTTATCCCGTTAGATATACTTCCCCAGAAGATGCTTTGGATAAATTAAAATTGCAACAAAAGACTTTTGGTAATCCCAAGAGAATAATAACAGACAGAGGTTCTGCTTTTACTTCTGGAGCTTTTGGAGATTATTGTACTAATGAAAACATTCAACATTTGCAAATCTCCACCGGAGTACCCAGAGGGAGTGGCTGGGTCCCTCGACCCGGGTCCCTCGAGGGAGTGCGCCGAACTATTATTCCCGTTTTGACCAAGCTGTCAATTGAGGAGTCTTCCAAGTGGTTCAAGTTCGTAGACCAACTTCAAAGAATTTTAAATAGTACATTTAATCGCAGTACTAAGTGGTCTCCCTTTGAATTATTAATTGGCGTCACGATGAGAAACAAGGAAGACCTTCGCCTGAGGGAGTTACTGATGGACGAAATGATGGAGGAATTTCAAGAACAGAGAAACCAATTACGACAAGACGCAAAGAAAAATATCCAGAAGATACAGGCAGAGAATAAAAGAACCTATGACAGGAAGCGCAGGAAGGCCCCTAACTACCAGATAGGTGACTTGGTGGTCATTCAGAGAACACAATTTGGGACAGGTTTGAAATTAAGGCCTAAGTTTTTGGGACCATATAGAATAGTTAAAGTAAAACCTAGAGATAGATATGATTTAGAGAAAGTAGGTGATCATGAGGGACCTAAGATAACAAATTCATCTGCTGATTTAATGAAATTTTACTCACCATGATGATGTATTTTTATAAAAAGCGTTTTCTATTCTTTTTAAAAGAACATAATGTGTATTAATGTGTTTTGTTTTCTTTGCTATTAATATTTCATTTTTGAGAGTTGTATCTTTATTTTTAAATTTGAATGTCGATCTTGGAATTTTTATCTCCGATTAATATTAATTTTGCAGAGACCGATATTTTATTGTATGGTATGTAAAATCACTGAGGTCAGTGATTCCCAGGATGGCCAAACTTGTAGGAAAGGAGTGCAAGTTTTCTTTTACTTCTTTTGATTTTTATTGTAAGAGAGGGCACCACTAATCGAAACCACGTGAGTTTTAGCTGCGCGATACGATGAGGTCATGTATTTATAAAGGGGGCAGAAAGGAAAAACTGAGAAGTGCACCAAAGCTTAAACGAAGGCAGGTCAGAGGAAATCGGTCTCTCCGTTGTTTTGAGAAAGAGTACGTGTTTTCGGAATTAGTATGGTGCTATCTCCATTTATTATATATAAAGGAGGAAAGCGACACACTGACTGACTAATCACGATATCTCCAGAACTATTCAACCTACAGACTTGAAATTTGGTTGACATGTTCCTTTCATGGAGTAGAGATCAGCTAAGAACGGATTTTTTTGCGAAATTCGAACCGCAAGGGACGTTACCAGGGGTTAAGGGGTGTTATAAATAATTGTTTCCGTTTTTACACTACTCGACGTACAATATTGAAATTGGGTAAGCACATTCCTTTCATAAAGGAGAGATCAGCTACAAAATGAGTTTACTGAAAATCGACATCCAAGTGGGGTTGCGGGGGCGTTATAGAATTTCCATTTTTAAATTATTAGACGCACAGACTTTAAATTTGATAAATAGACTCCTATCATAGTCTAGAGATCAGCTACAAGATGGGTTTTGGGAAAATAGTCCTCCAAGTAGCGTTTCAGGGGATTAAGGGGCGTAAAATATACATATTTTCGTTTTTAAACTACTTGACCTACCGGCCAAAAAATTGGTAGGCATAGTTCTTTCATGGAGTTAATATCCGCTACAAAATGGGTTTTGAGAAAATTGACCCCCAAGGGGTGTTGAGGAAGGTTAAGGGAAGATATAAATAATTATTCCGACTTTTAAATTATTAGACGCACAGTATTAAAATCCAGTAAGCAGATTCCTCTCATCTTGTAAAGATACGCTACAAAATGGGTTTTGTGAAAACAGACCCCCAAGTGGCGTTGCGGAGGTTCAAGGGATAATTATTCCCATTTTTAAACTATTAGACGTACAGTCTTGAAATTTGGTAAGCAGATTCCTTTCGTTGAGTACAGATCCGCTACAAAATGGGCTTCGTGAAAATTAACCCTCAAGTTTCATTTCGGGGGATTAAGGGGCGTAATAGATAAATATTTTCGTTTTTAAACTATTAGATCTACTTACTTGAAAATTGGTAGGCATGTTCCTATCATGGAGTAGAGTTCTTCTAACAAAGAGTAAAACAAAAAACGACCTCTAAGGAGTGTTGCAAGGTGTCAAGGGGAGTTATAGGGAAAAATTCGTGTTTTAGAATTGTTAGACCTGTGTACTTGAAATTTGTTAAGCATGTTTCTTTTGTTGAATAGGGATCCACTAAGAATGCATTTAACGGGAATGAACTCCTGGGGTAGCAGGGGGTTACTGGGGTGTGTTGACAAAAAAAAATTTCTTTTTTCCAACTACAAGAACCATAATAATGAAATTTGTTTTGCATTTTTCTTTTGTTGAATTGAAATCCGCTAAGAAAAGTTTTTGGGAGAACGACTCTCAATGGAATTACCGGGAGAAGGGGGGATTGATAGTAATTTTTTTTTTTTTTTTTGCTCTATTAGATTTAGATTTGGAAGAATTTGGCTTCCATGTTTATTTTATGGAGTAGAGATCCACGTAAATTAGGTTTTGCGGAAATCCACTTGGTTATAAGGTTACGGAAGTGCAAACACCATTCCATACTCAATTTTAGAGATTATTAGAAAATACAAATTAGTAGTTCTACCCTTTTTTTTATCAAGAGGTGAGAGTTACGGGTATAAGTATATTTTTTAATACAATGGAATTCTTAATACTAGCACTTAGATATCAATAATTTATATATATAAACAGTATATATTTATAAAACATCATGAAATACCCAGCGAAGCGGGAGGGTAACGGCTAGTTATATATACATATATTATTTTCAACAAATTAAAGGTCTTCCACAAGAAGGACCTGCTAGTAATTGTTTGGCCAATATTTATTTGCACTTTTATGAATATGATAGCATTAGTTTCGATTCTTGTTACTTTTTTACATTAGATGACTTAATCATCTTTAGTAATATAGTAGATTATGTTCCTAGTTTTAAATATTATCCACAATATCTGAAATTATTAAAAACCAATTATAATAATGAGTCTGAAAACTTTTTAGATCTACAATTAAATGTTAAGGATAATCTACTAATTAGTAATATTTTTGATAAAGAAAGTCTTTTGATTTTAACAATATTAAAATGCCTTTTTGGGGTAGTAACCTACACAAATCTGTTTTTAGAAACATTATCTTAAATTTTATAAAAACAAACAACGATCACAGATAATGATGTTAAACAAAAAAAAATATAAGCTGTTCTGCAATAATTGCTTGGATTACAACTATCCAAGTAAATTCATTTTTAAATATATTTCTAAGTTATCTCTTTAATTCTTCCTTTTATTTTTCTTTGTTTTTTCTCCTATTTTTTATTAATTTCAATATATTTTTGTTTCCTTAGTTTAATTTTTAATAAACCTATCTAGGTGGCACCACTAATTTTTGTTTCTGGTTTAATCAATTTTAACACGTCATTTGGCGCTGGTGCCTGACAATGTACTGGTCATTTTTTTTTTTCTCTTGAGAATTACATTTTTTCATGTAAGTTTTTGCTTTGCTTTTCCTTTTCAAAATTATTTTTTTTTTATTTTCATCTCTTTTTAAGTATCATTTTCTTTCATATTTTATTTTATTTTATTTTCATCTCTTTTTAAGTATCATTTTCTTTCATATTTTATTTTATTTTATTTTTCTATCTGTTGTAAATAACACGTGGTTAGTTTTAGGCCTAACTTTTCAATATGGCTCTGTTTTGCTATTACGTCGAAAATTTCTGCTGTACTATTATGTCCGTAAAGTATACTTAACCCTAATTTTGCTGGTCCTAAATCAGCAACAGCTTTAGAAATCATAATAGGTCTCCATTTTAGTCCATTGACTCTTCTGGTTTCTTACATTTCAAAGTTATATGTCTGTTTCTTGCTATACATACACTTATTTAATTCTTGTACAATATACTTTTCCAGCATTTTTTATAGTTATGTTTCTTGAATACTGGTTTGTATCTTCTAGCTTTGTTAGTGGTTTAATTTAATGTTGTCATTTTATTACTCTATGTATTTTTTTTCATTTTATGGTGCTATATATATATATATAAATTTTGACCAATTTTTTCCCATTTTAGTAATAATAATTTCTTTTTCTCTTCTTAATTTTAGCATATTTTTCCTAAAATGTACTAAACAAATCTAAAAAAACTACAAAAAAAATCCCCATATCTCCACTTTAAAAAAAAAAAAATAGCTGTCGCAAGTAGTTAGATACCTTAAGCTTGGGTCCCTGGCGGCTGCCAGGTCCACCAGCCGCTTAATCCGCCTCTGCCGGGTGGGCAAAAAGTCCGTATAATCTTTAAAAGTTTATAAAACCCGGTAAATTAAACAAAATAAAAAATGGTTTGCAGGTTTAGCATCGATAAGTCATGGGATTTTTTTTAAGATAAGAAAAAAACCTGTCGACAGATGGCGCTGGTACAAACGCGTGAGTTGAAAATATGCAGATGAGACAGGCGATTACAAAAACTGAGGATCTTGATCCAGATATTATTCTCCTTTGCATGCCAACTAAGAGAACAAGGATGCTGAGCGAGAAGGACAAAGCTTTTTGTTGGTGAAGCTGTTTTTCATTAACAAGGAATCAGCGACTGTTGTACCCCATAAATTTGGACTTCAGAAAAAGGGCCTTCAACAGTGGTACGCCTCATAAAGCTTGTTCAGCGATTTGAGAAAACTGGATCGGAAGACCAAGTCTAAGAATCATTAGCAAACGTTGCAAGTTTACATGGCCTCCTTGGGCTCCAGATCTGACTCCAGTAGACTTTTGGCTGGGGATTAAAATTCCCGAGTGTATTAATCCCGTCCATCCAATCTGTCGGTATTGAAAAATGTGATCCACCGAGAGCTGTCATGTATGCAGGTTGACATATGCACTCTGCCGTTGCTGGATTTGTGACACGCTTGGAATATGTCATCCCTTGTGGTACTGGATATGTGGAGCACATGCTGCTGTAATAAATGATTTGGTAACATTACTTCTGTTATTTGCGGGTCTTTTCTTTCCCTTATGTACGAAACACCACCTATAGGGTGTTTATTTACTATTTTTCTTATCTTAAAAATAATCCCTTGACTTATCGATACTAAACATGCAAACCGTTTTTTATTCTGTTTTATTTTATGGGTTTTATAAATTTTTAAAGTTTTTACGGACTTTTTGCCCACCCCCGGTATAGAACTATCTTTTCCCCTTTTGAATCGTTTTTTAAAAGTAATAAAAACCAAACATATTACACCTGAATTATTTTCATTTTGTTTAATGCAGGATGGAAACATCTCAACACCTAACGGGAGAAAGCCCTTGTGAAGCTGCTCCAGCCTCGCCAGGTTTTTGAGTGTAATTGCTTATATATAGTGTGGGGGGAATAAAAAGCGTTTAGAAGTCCACTGAGAGTTGTGTTTTCTTGAGTCGTGTCTATTTATTTTAGAGAAACCGCTATTGACCACTTTTAATGCTAACACATTTTACGCATCAGAGTTACTATTAGGTGATCAGTGAGTCATTTATTATATTATTTTAATAAATCAAAGAATACAAGTGTAAAAAAAAGTAAAAATATAATGGATATATTTTATTAGTAGATCAATTGTAAGGGAATTCAGATTATACACTCATGTCTAAAATTAAGGCCACGAACATAATTCAAAATGCCTCCATAAGAACAGAATTTGTATTTATATATTTTGCAGATTAGTATAATATCAACCTTAGTTTTTAGAAAAAAAAAGTCGTTTTGCTTTAACTTTTGCAGAACTACTGAATTAAGCAGGATTTGAAGCAGGTCTTTCTCAAGTGGAAGTATCTTGATGGTTACAGGGGGCACCGAAAGAGGTCTCCAGCTGTGGAATCAATTCCATACAAGTGATACTGTCATCGGGAAGGTTGGAGAAGGCCCCCACAGAGCATCGATATCTGCACAGGATCGCTACTTGGCATTAAGTGAATGATGATATAGGTGGACAACAACTCTTGAGTTTCCTTGTGATCTTGCTGCTGTGTCTGAAGGAAGGATTTCTAGGCAGTCTACAGACGTCTTGCAGGGATTGGCTTTTACGCCCGGCGTCCAGTCTGGTGAGTCCCTGTGACTGCATCCAACAAAAAATATCAGTTATTTTGGGGCCGAAAACATCAATCGTGGACATCGCAAGAATGGGGGAGTGCTCTTTTCAGTGATGATTCGAGATTCACTAGACAAAGTGATTCTAGTCGAGTCCTCACCTGGAGAGAAAATGGAGCTGTCTTTCATCCCTCCGTGACAAAAATCAACAGATTTTATTGCATCGGAATCCTGTTGTTGGAAGGACATAATAACTGGCAGTCGTAGACCACTGTACGTCTTCGATGCAGGTACTATCAATTCACAACGCCTTAGGAATGAGATCTTTGAAGTCTATGTGAGGCTGTTCTCGGTGCTATGGGCCTGGACTACATTTTTATGAACTATAATGCGCAACCTCATAGAGCTTACATACACTTTATAAAAAAAGACACACCAAGAACGAGTTGTTCGATAGAGACAAATTTTTTTTTTGGTGGGTAGAAAGATCATGTACAGAATAGAAAATGATTAAAATTTCCGAAAAATTGAATGATTTATTTTAGAGTTACAGAGTTACAAAGTAACGAGCTCCGTAAGGTGTTGACCCACCTCTAGCTTGGATGCAAGCTGCCACACGACGTGACATAGAGTGATAAAGCACCATGATGGTCTCCTGCGGTATTTCTTGCCAAATTTGCTGCAATTGTCGGGATAGATCATCAACATTCCCGGGTAGATGCAGTCGCCTTTCAACCATACCCCAAACAAGCTCGATTGGAAAGAGATCTAGCTGACTAAAGAAGTGTTTGACAAACTGAAGTTTCATAGCAACACGTGCCTTACGTGGTCTGGACTTATGTTGCTGAAAAATTAGACCAGGGAACTGCAAAAGGAACAGTAGCGAAACAGTTCTCAGAAAGTCGTTGACGTACCGCTGTGGTGTAAGTGGGGCTCTAATGACGACTAAAGGGCCCCTCAGACCATAATTCCTGGTCGAAGGCTTGTGTGGTGTGCAATAGGGAAAGCAGGGGCCTGGGCGTCTCCAGCCATGTCTTCGATGATCGTCAGGACACTGTTGGAAGCGGGATTTGTCACTAAACACTATACGTCCAGTCAGCAGGATTCCAACCTGATACAGCCAAGCACAACTGTAATCTTGCTCTATCAGCCTCTGTGAATGGGCCATGTTGGACACTCGTGTGCGGGTCGCACGTCTGATGGTTGATAACGATGAATCAGACGCTGTGACAGCTAAACTGATAATCAATCTGTGTCCTCCCGATCTACTGAGGCCCAAGGTCGACCGCTACCATCATGACGCTGAAATCTGCCATTGTCCACCCATCCTTGCCAGCTTCTTCTAATGACCGCATCGTTTCGACCCATATGACGAGTGATTCTCCAATTTGCCGAACCTGCCTTTTTCAATCCATTGATACGATCTCTTTCAAACTCTGACAGTTTCTCGTAATGAGCTCGAATTCTGTGGCGAGGCATTTTTTTCATTCGTCGAAAGGTATCCTAAATCGCAATGCAACAGAAATTTTGAACATCTGATTGAGGATCACTTCTTATAGACACCTACTGTGAGCGCAGTTCCGAGTTCGGTACAAATGTCTTTGCATACGAAATTTCATTATAATCGGGCAACTTCCTTCTTGGTGCATCGTTTTTTTAAAATTTTATTATTTATTACTTTACTTATTTATTATTGTTATTATTATTTTATTTTTTTAAAGTTTTTTATAGAGTGTAGACGAATAGTCTTGAAGAATAGACTATTCGTCGTATGGATTGGCCCTCGAGGCCTCTGATCTCAATCCTATTGGGCATGTTTGGTGTGATCTAAGAAGATCCAATTTCCCCCTCCCAATTACCCTTCCCCAGGAGTTATAAGTCATGCTTTCGGAAGAATGGGCTTTATTGTCACAAACCTTCAATGGCAACGTAAAAGTATCAATATGAATTTCTTGAAAATGGTCATTTTTTTGTTACAATAACTTCCTTTTCAGCAAAATATTTTGAGAAAATTTATGAAATCTCACTTCATATACATAGTTATATATCAGTTATGTTTTTTTTTTTAAATTTCATGCGCATCCTTTCAGAAAAAACATCATTTTGAGAGAAATGCATTTTTAATATGAACTGTCACTTCATCACAAAAATTATAAATTGCAACATGTATTTACCCCATCTTATTAAGCATTAGCATCATGTCAATATGCTTTGAGTAAAATAAGAAACAAAAATTTTAAAATACTCAGAGGATTTCAAACATAGCATTTTTCAGTTTTTGTTTAACGAGATATTTTGTAAAATTTACATTTATTTTCTCAAAAATTGTATAAATGTTTGAAAAATTTGTAGATGTTATGTATTACCAAAGATCTACATGTTATGTATTACCAAACATCTACATGTTATATATTACCAAACATTTGTTGTTATCCAAATACCAAAGTTGACCATAAATTATCATAAATATTAATATGAAAAAATTTATCTATATGGTTTTGGTGTGCATTTGAGAAAACATGATTTTACGTTTCGAAAGTTTTCATTAGTGTTTTTTGTGTTCACATGCAAACAGAAGTTTCTAAAAATTTTAAATTTCAAAATTTTCTCTAAACTGGACAAATGATTTCTAAAACAGCCAAAATAAAACTATTTTTATGTTTTTAAACATGACATTTATGCATTTTTATGTATGAAAACCAGCTTCTTGCAACGACAAATGGTTTTCACATCTGAATTTTCTGTAGGTATCATTCATTCCGAAACTTTCGAATATTTAAGTTTAAAAACTTGTCTGCACAGTAAAGAAACATTTATATTTATACTGAAGTGATATTTTTCAAAAATATTTAGTTTTTTCAAAAACAAACTTTTATTTATCATCCCTGAATTTATTCAAAGTTGTCACTTTTTGACACAACATGTGCTCTTTAGATAACTGTTTTTGTAATATTTTTAAACTATTACTTCAGTTTGCACAAGTGTACATATGGAATATATAATGTAAACTTACAGTATTTACATACAGTACATTTAGAAACATTTTATTTTTAAACACAATTTTAGAAAAATAATTTTTAGGAATAAGTAATTTTTTAATGCAATCTTACTTCTCAAATATCCTTATTTACTCTATTTTTGATGCATTTTTTAAATTTAATATATTACATATGAATTGCATTTTTTAAATTTGGATTAAATAGGGAACTTAACAAACAAAAAGTTAAACTTGTTCAATTAATATATTTTTTCTTCAGAGAAGAAAAATAACATTCCAATTGAAAATTTTCCTTACTACATACTAAATACTTTCATTGCAATTACTTGATTAAATTCTACGAAAGAATGCAAACTTCCCTCCAAAAACAGAAAAACAGTCATACTTCCAGTTAGTCTGTTAATTGCGTATGAATAAATAAAACCGTTTAAGGCTTTGAAAAAAAAAAAAAAAAAAGTGCTTCTTTGATTAAGAGACAGTGTTTCCTTTTTTATCTGTCAAAAAGGGCACGCCAGCTGATTATTTTTCAAAATTCATTTTGACACGTTTCTAATTCATAAAATGGCAAATATTTTATATCACTGGAAAGGTCATGAATTGGCAATTTTAAAAATATCAAAATCTCAAAATCGATCATTTCAAGATTTTTACCCTACTGACTGCTCTTAATGTTAAAGACTGCACGTTAATGCATTTTTTATATGGAGACATTTTTTTAAAAATTCTCAGTAAAGGAAAGTACATATTTACGCTTATAAGCAGTTCCTAGTTCTCTCAGTCAAAAAAAAAAAAAAATCTTTTAACTAGGAGCAGGCTCATAAAGATCGGCAAGTGATTGTCAAAAAAAAAAGTCTACCCTAAGCAAACAAGACTTCCTTTAAGGAAATGAGGAAACCGTTCCATTCAATGCTTGATTAAAACAGACAAATGTTCATTTGTTTCCTATAGCGGAATGGCGCAGAAGAAAATGGGCTGAAAATCATTCGTTCATCTCCTTCATTGGATTACTTTTTTTTATATATATAATGAGTGGAAATTCTATTGATACTCCTAAGTACACAAACACGCAGTAAAATAAATGAAAAATGTTGGGTCCAACGGCAGTGAATTGTGTCAAATATTATTGATAAAAAAATTAGTCAAGGTCACAAAAGATTTTGAGGCATTGAATCTTATACTGGTTTTTCGAACCATCAATATACATTTTACTTTAAATGATAGTGGGATGGATACGCAATACAAAGATTTGAGATTCATTTGAGCCCAGTTTGGGTCCGTGGTGACCTTTATGAATTAAAACAAACTTTCTTATCTATTCAGAGCCAATGCTCAATTAACAATGAATGATTTTTTCTTTTTTATAATGACATTTTATCTCTGAAAAAGGAAAAATGTTCTTAAAAACTGCAAATCAATAGTTAATTTGAGACTTTTTGTTCAATGTAAATGTTTATGCTTTTGAATTTCCCATCAGATACTGAAACAAAAGTCTTCGAAATCAGAGCCCCCCCCCCTCCCCCTGCTGCACCGCAACTTTCTACTCACAAGTAATTATAATGGCACCACCTGATTGGCCAATCCTCCACGGACCATTGAATTCCTGACAACCAATCAATTCATCATGCCGTATGACCCTCCCACCGAAGCCACAGGCTTGAAGAAACTGAAATTCTTCGTGTTCCCACAATTTGACGAAAGTTTCAAAGTAGCATCTCATTCCCAGTGAAAAAAAAAAATACTTATTGCACAAGTTTTTTTTATTTTTTTTAATTTTTTTTTTTTACAAATCAGATGGATTCTGTATTATTTTGCATCCATAACAGTTCCCAAACCGAGTCTTTCGTGCTTTTTTTTGGATATAACACCGAAGCAATTTAAACTCGGTAAAAGGAGTACAATTTAAAAGCGGAATTTTCTTTTCTCTTGTAAAAAATTTAAACTTTGATTGATGGCCATTTCCTAAGAAAATAAAGATGTTTTTTTTTTTTTAAAAAAAACGATCAAATAAATAATATTTGCTTTGTTATAAATAACGGAAGAAAACATTCTTCTAGTTCATTATGAGACATTCCCCTAAACTTTTGAATTAATTTTTTTTCCTGTGCCTATAATATATAATTTTGTTCTATATTAAAAATATCTAAAAGAATTATAATTCTAAAATTCAATGTTGCGTGAATGTTATTCTTTACTTTACATCTCTCCCTTTAAATCATTTTTATTTACAATCTTTGTTATTTTCATTATTTCAGGAATTTCTTTGACAATCTCGAAAAGTTGGACTAAAATTAAGTTGAAACTAAAATTATAATAGAGTTTTTCAACGAAGAATTTTGTATTAGTATCATCAGCCTTATAGTAACAAGTTCAAAAATATTAATAAGCCAAATTCTACAAAAAATTATTTTCTGATTTATTTTTTAAGAAAAAATATTATCTCCTTTTTAAAATGAGATAGCTGGAGAATTGGCACTTAACTATAAATATATATTTTTTTGTAAAAAAACGTCATTCAAGGAATTCCAAGGAATGGAAATGGTGAATGAATCGATTCTAAAAGTAAACCCTTTTCATTTGGACTCAGCCCCTTAAAGAGGAGCAATATATGAAAAGTAGCATGTGTTTCCAAACCACACGCATATTAAAGAAACATAATAGAATTGATAGAATGGACGTGCAGTAAATAGGGCTTTCAAGTAACTATTTGTATGCTTTGAACTCACGCGAACGATTGATTCTGCAAAGGTTTTTACATGATCGTCTTTTTTTGTGTTCACCTTTATGGATTTGCATCGGTCACAATACTAAATAAGCATTCAATGCTTAGAACAAATTAATGGAATCGAAATTTGACTCAAAAGATTCTAATGATTGAACGTAAAAGTTCTTGAGGGGAGAGATATTTCCCTTCGTAATGGAACTAATATCATTAAAACAATATAAAAAAAAATTACAAATTTTATAAAGACTTTTATAATTTTTTATAAAAAATTGTAAAAAGTATTTTATCCATTCATTTTACGGCCCATTGTATCAAAACATTTACATCACTCATCTATAATGGAGATATTTAATGGAATTATTATCCTGGTGATATTTTATTCACAGATTATACATCGAGTCGAATTCGTATTGAAAGGCCCCAGAAAATCTTGTATGAATCGGTCTCCCTTCAAGTAGAAGGTGAAGAGTGCCGTATCCAAAGGCAATGGTGCTAAAAAAATGAGGGTCCTATCTTGATTGGATTTTATCAAGTAAAAAAGTAAAAATCAATGAATATTTTAAATATACAAAACTACAATTTTTGTTTATTATCTTTTCTTTCTTGGCATTTTTTGCACTTAAAAGTAGCACTGGGTTTGCTATTTTTTTATCCCTAATTTTAGTTTTACAATTTATGCAATACATTTCGTATGCATTTACTGACGTTAAAAGGAAGGAGACAACTATATATATATATATATATATATATATATAATGTTAAGCTACAAAACGTCGTTGAGGAATCCCTGGCTATTTATTTGGGAGAATCCCATGAGAGAGGTACAAAATGGTCCACCGAGGCTTAATGCACCACTGCGTTTCCTTTTTGATCAATAATTTAAGTTTTTTAATTCATGAAATACAACTCAAAAGTGTTCGAGTACTTATTGACGTTAAAAGGAAGGAGACAACTAATGTTAAGCTACAAAACGTCGTTGAGGAATCCCTGGCTATTTATTTGGGAGAATCCCATGAGAGAGGTACAAAATGGTCCACCAAGGCTTAATGCACCACTGCTTTTCCTTTTTGATCAATAATTTAAGTTTTTTAATTCATGAAATACAACTCAAAAGTGTTCGAGTACTTATTGACGTTAAAAGGAAGGAGACAACTAATGTTAAGCTACAAAACGTCGTTGAGGAATCCCTGGCTATTTATTTGGGAGAATCCCATGAGAGAGGTACAAAATGGTCCACCGAGGCTTAATGCACCACTGCGTTTCCTTTTTGATCAATAATTTAAGTTTTTTAATTCATGAAATACAACTCAAAAGTGTTCGAGTACTTATTGACGTTAAAAGGAAGGAGACAACTAATGTTAAGCTACAAAACGTCGTTGAGGAATCCCTGGCTATTTATTTGGGAGAATCCCATGAGAGAGGTACAAAATGGTCCACCGAGGCTTAATGCACCACTGCGTTTCCTTTTTGATCAATAATTTAAGTTTTTTAATTCATGAAATACAACTCAAAAGTGTTCGAGTACTTATTGACGTTAAAAGGAAGGAGACAACTAATGTTAAGCTACAAAACGTCGTTGAGGAATCCCTGGCTATTTATTTGGGAGAATCCCATGAGAGAGGTACAAAATGGTCCACCGAGGCTTAATGCACCACTGCGTTTCCTTTTTGATCAATAATTTAAGTTTTTTAATTCATGAAATACAACTCAAAAGTGTTCGAGTACTTATTGACGTTAAAAGGGAGGAGAAATGTAATGCTACGCTACAAAACGTTGTTGGAGAATCCTTGACTATTTATTTATTTTTTCGGGGGGGGGGGGATCAAACTCCCTCACGAGAAGGCTTAGAGTTATAGAATGGTCCCCCGACATAGACAAGAAATGATACAAAAAATATGCATCAACAAGAAAATACAATATAATATTATTATAATTATTTTTTAAAAAAAACTCTGCAAAAGAGCAGAAGATGGGACAAAATTTCATCAGTCTATTCAAGATACGAGAAAATGCGAAACAGGAAACTAGCTTACTATGAATCCTATTGTTATCAAAAATAAAATGTAACTGGGAAGTTGATTGCCTCTTGTGTAGGTTTTTTAAGATGTAATAATAAGTATGGTAAGATTTTTCATGGAACTTTCAAGTAACAGTTTATAGAAAATTGAAAAAAGTTGAAAATAATGTAAACTTTTTTAATAAGCAACACTACACAAACAATGGAGAGAATGTAGGGGATGGACATTCCCTACAAGTTGAAAAGTACTTTCAACTGAAATGCCATGATTCTACTTATATGTTGCAACCTTTTATAACTTAATTTTGGGAGAAATGATCGGCTTGCTTGGTGGTCAGGGGCCGAGGGTCTTCTTAAACTTGGCATCGCCATTTACAGCTACGCCACTGGGTCCATTCGTGAACAACAATATTTGGATTTCATCTAATCTAATGGGAATTCTATCGGAAATTAATGTCTTTAATCTTGTAAGCTCTTCTAATGAAAATATTGGATTAAGATCAATGCAGATAGTTTCTCTAACTGACAAACGATGGTTATTACGAAGGATAATAAGAAAAGATATAATTTAGATTTGCATTTAAAATTTCACAAGTGATTTTTGTGAAAGGTCTATCGCAACGGTTGTTAACAACTCACGCAAAGAAAAACATTGTTGTGAACTGTACAGGTGTTGTGGAATCCTTCTTTTCTGTCAATGAATCAATAGCAGACTAAACTGCACACCATCATTCAAACATTACCAACCTTTACCTATTATTAACAAATGGCTGCAACTGCTCTCAACTTCTCCCTTCCAAACGATGTCATTGGCGGCACGGAATCAAATTGCCGAAAGGAATCAACTCAAAACCTTACAAATTAACGGAAAAAGAAATTTGCTAATGATTGATAGCCAGACTTCTAACAAAAATAAAGAGTTCTTCAAATACAGCTATTTCTAAGTGATACAAGATGAAATCAAAATACATTTGTATAGTATTTAGTAAAAAAGTTTTTATAAACATGTCCTTTTTTTAAAAAGTCTTAAGAAAATATCACTTTGCAAATATTTTTCTTAAAAAATTTCTCAAAAGTAGAAAGGTTTCGTGGAGATTAATTTTCTTTCTTTTTCGGTTTATCTTTAAATTGCTGTAAAATGGTTTCTTCCCCAGTATTTATGAACATTGATGATAACTTAAGAAAAAGTCCGAAAAATTGAGAGCTAATAATATGTATTTGATTATAGCATATTTAGCTCATTCTGCCTCTAATATTTAAAAATAATTGTACATCATCAACTGTTCACTTTAGTAATCAAAGTAAAACGCATGAAAGGAGCATCAATGCGAAATGTATAATTGCAATAGAAAAGAGTATGTTGCCTTTTTATCAGTTGATATTTAAAGTACAGCATCTTTTTATACATTTAAAAAAAATATATTTCCGGGCTCTTTATTTTAACACTAGACTTTAAGAAATAGATAATATCGTATTTCCTTTTTCTCAGAACTAAAGCTGGTTTTGTGTAAAATAAGTAAAAACAAAGAAATTTAGGATTCAATGCTATATTACTATCAGATTCTAATATTTACATTAAGTTTTTAGTTAGCTATAGATGTGAATAAAGAATCGTTTTTGAAAGCAGAAAAGAGTATTAGCTGGAATAGATTATCACAAAGAAAAAACTCCTTATTATATATATATATATATATATATATATATATATATATATATATATATTTACTGTTATATTCCTATCAGTTTAGTGTAAGAAATATGAACCATTAATACCATAAATACCATTAGCATTTTTAATTAGTTGTACAGTTAATCGATAGATGGCGCCTCATGCTAAGTAAATTAATAATAATATATTTTATTTAAAATTAAATGTTTTTGTCTGGGTTGTACTTAAATTTTCTTTAAATTTTAAAACAATATTTAGAGTTTTTAAATGTATAAATTTAGACTTAATGTTATTTTATCATAACTTACTTTGATTTTATATTTTATAATTATTATAGGCTATAATATTATCGTTTTATATTAATAGATTATGGTTTTATTTGTAATAATAGTTAAACTTCTCTTGACATTTCCTACTTTCCCTGTGGCTCAGAGTATTGGCAAATACAGGTGAAGGTTGGCTAGCCTCAAAACTTTGTTTAAACTGCAATCCTGGTTCCTAAGTTCTGGAGTTTGCTATAGTACTACTGTAGCTAAGACTTTATACTATCATGACTAGTTATCTTAGGTTTATAACTATTTTCTGTATATTTCTGAATATATATATATATATATATATATATATATATATATAATATGTATGCATAATAAGTTTCTACTATTTTCTTTTTTGTCATTTAAAAATCTCACCAAACTATTTATCGATAGTTTGGAATCAGATTGAATACTTTTAATCACACAAAAAAAAAAATGTTTTTCGAGTAATAAAGAATAATTTCTTTTGAAAATATTTCGTTACAAATTGGCTTCGTCAGAATACAGAAAAGTTCCAAAAGATATTCAGGATTTTGTTACAACGGCAAATTAAAAATCAAAAAAATCTCAAGTAACGCTAAAACTAATTCACTCTGCTATCTGCAAAATATTTTAGAGCCAATATTTGATGAAAAAGTTTCTGTCTAGCATGGAAAAAACAGTGATAAAGTTGGCCTTCATATGGAAAAAAATCTTTAATCACATGTCTAAATCGCTCTTCAGCAAAGAAAAAGAATCAGAAACAGGAATAAAATGTATCCCATTTTACAAAATACCTATAAAATCCCCTGACACATCTCCAAAGGGTTTTTGTAATTTCAGTTTATTAAAACGAGCTTTAAGAAAACGTCATCCAAGGACACTAAATGGACTTTGGAAAACAATTCAAGAAGAAGGGAGTAAAATTGGAGTGACACTACTAAAAAAAATTGACTTTCATGGAAAATTCGAATTAGAACTATTGTCAAGAGTCATGACTATCAGAAAGAAGCAAATCTTCACAAAAAATACGGCAGTTATAGCTAAAAGTTAACCGTCAAAATCGTTTCTATAAAAGGCTAACGACCTTCTGTATATTCATAGGATCATAATCAATAGGGGAAAAAAATGAAAGGTGATGGGCTGGGATCCATACCCAAGGACCGCTTCTCCCTTCCTCCCTTGTGTGCGTCCTGGGTTAGGATTATATAATTTATAACATAACCTAAATTACTCTAATAATTTGCATTATACCTTGCGAAAAATAGTTGAATTTGAAATTGGCAAAACATTCGCGCGTGCGGTTATCGAAACAAATGAATTGTCTATCTGTAATGACCTTCCGTCAAATACGAGCAGCTGCAGATAATCACGCAATGGGTATAAAATCGATGATGTGATTGCTCTTAACGATACTTAAATAAATTGAGATTCAAAATATTATTTGAATAGAGTCATGCATTGTAAGTTAATCAGTTTTTTTTAAATGTAGTGTTTATTTAGCATTTTTTAACTTCTAATTCACAAACTAACATTCATGATCTTTTAAAATTTCATTTTAAATCTTGCTTTATAAAGGCAGTGTCAGAAAATCACACACACACACACACACACACACACACACACACACACACACACACACACACACACACACACACACACACACACACACAACATCTGTTACTTTTATTCTAAATAAAAATAACATGTTTTCTTGAAGTTTATTTCTGTTTCTTGATTTTTTTCTTATGTCACCCAGCTGGTGGTTGAAAGAGTTATTATTGTGGGTTGAGAAATTACAGAGATTTTGAATTGGTTATCTTTTCACACCTTTAAAAATAGACATAAAAAAAGTGTTGATTACTTTTTAAATTCATTATTTAACATAGTCTATATACGCCTATTAAAATAACTTTCTTTATTTCATTTTCCCCTTTTGAAGACAGAATTGACATATTTTTAAGCAATGATAATTGGCCATGCATACAATCCACAATTTCTTAATGAGATATCATACAACGCTAGTAGATGAAAAGTGGGGGTTCTGGATCATGAGGCTCTGAGGCTTTTGAGGTCTCCACCTCAGTCAAACCGCAGCCTCCCCGTCCCCTCCCCCCGCGTCCTGTTTCGCCTCTTCACTCGTCCCTTTTCGCCCCACGGTCCTTCGCTCTTTTTTCGCCATCCCCCTCCCCTCCTTTTTGACTTCTATTTTCTCGTAGCGGGATAGTGCATAAAGAATTAAAAGAGAAATAAGAGAAAACAAAGAATATTTATAATTTTCAAATTAGTGTCTTTAGGGTACAATACTGAAATATTGCTTTTCATAAAGAGATATGATTAAAATAGGGGAAGATAGATTTCGCGTAAATAAACCATAATAAAAAACGCGTTTTTTTATTTTTTATTATTTTTTATGAACCTGATTATAATAGTGATGTTATAAGACTAGTGACATCAGTATTTTTTCTACCAATCAGTTGTCTCCAAAGTTACGTCATGAAAATGAACCAATCAGCTTACTGTTGCCACCTTGTAATACTCATTTTTTTTTCTTTCTGTTCATCATTTCTTCTCAAGCTCTGACTTGGTAGAATACTCTGCTTCACGATAAAGAATTATCACAAAATTTCAAGACATTTTCTTTCGTGATTAGTGCATTGAAATTTATTTAGTTAGCCATGAAACGTGCTACTCTTCTCATCTCCAATCCTCGAGCAAAAAGAGTGTGTTTTGATAAAGACAACGGGAAAGTTTCTTCGTTTAAACCAGATGCTGTTCCTGAGAATCATTTCCATCTAGGGGGTCACAACTACGCCGTTATTTCTGATTTTGCAGATGTTGCTCGAATTCACTTGCGCCGATACAAGCTCGATGCCACTGGACCTCTCCTACCTACCAAAGATGGAATTACTGTAACACCTTCCGTATGGTTAGCCCTCGTAAGACAATTTGCTGCAATCGATCAAGCCTTTGATGATGGAAAAGTATTTGTTATCAAGGACTGTCTCATGCTTTCCCGAACTGTTATCGAGAACGTGACTTATATTATATGCCAACGTTATTTCCAGCGAAAGGACTTTTCTCGCAAATTCTTGACTCCAGTTTCCATGCTAAAGGAAACGGAATGGAAGGTATTATATAAAAGATATCCAAAAGCAGATAACGTCGAAAACTGTTTCAATCATGTTCGGGCGTGTTTTTCTGAAACTTCTGAGGAAAGAAGTGGCTAAACACATTCCTTTTCCAAAATCAGACTATGATTGTATAGACGCAGAAATAGTTCTCACCACATCAATGGTAGAACTCTTATGTAACCATATCCAAGAAAATATTTCATCGTTGTTCATATGTTACGGATGTTTGGAAGGATATGAAAATCAACTAGGTCATGAATGTATGACGTATTCAAATGAACAAAGAATTTCCAACTATGGAGATTTAGCTGCATTAAACATGGACTGGGATAAACTGGTTGCAGATTTTGTGAATCGAAACATCCAAATGGTAAATTACATTAGTGAGATATTTCTTAATAATTGAATATGAATGTTTTGATAGAAAATGCTAAGCAAATGTATGTTGCTACAGATTCCTTATTATTTTTGTAAATAAAAAATATTATTTTTCTATTTCAGTGTATTTTTTTTTTATTTTAAGAAAATGGTACAGTGCACGCACAGAGATACGCACACAATTCGTATAAATGTATTATTCTCAATATATTTTAAAATTTAGAACCTAAGATTGTAAAAAATTATAAAAATATGCTCAAAATGTATTCATTTCTAAGATTTTTTTAAGGCAAACATGAATTTTCTAATGGATTGAAAACATTGTTTCGAGTATGGGCTTTTGCTTATATGTTTCGCTCGTAATGATGTTGCCTTTAATACTCTGAAAAGGTAAAAAAAAAAAAAAAAAAACTGATTGAAAATAAAATAATCTTATTTTTAAAATCAAGAGAGAAATAAAATTAATGAATATAAAAATAGTACATTGAATAAGTCATTAGTTTCAAAAAAATTGAGTTCATGTAAAGTTTTAATTTTTTTAATGAATATATGTTTATTGACATGTGTCAGTGTTAATTTATTTAGAAATATATTTCTTTTTCTCAGCACATCTACCCCCCAATCCAAAATATTGCAAACAAATACCAAGAAATAATTCGCAATCACTACATTTCAAAAATGTCAATGAAAAAGATGTGAAGTATTCGAAACTTTTTCATCTAAAAAAATCTACAGAAAGGTAATTGATACATTTATGAGATGGAAAGAAGTTTTACTTGTCGACATTAAGGTAAGAACACTCAAAACCTCTTACGATTGGGGAACCAGAAAGCCGAAACCATTGAAAGAACTTTTTTTTAAATATTTATTTCTATCGGCTCATTTAAAAGGAAAATACAACGAGAGGCCGAAAAAACATTTATAAATACTGTGTTCCCCGAATACCTTTGAAAATATAAATAAGGTCGCTGAAACTTTTAGATCTAATCAAATGTGGGGAGAGGTAATCACTCCTTTTAAAAAGAGATTGTAAAGTAATATACACACATCAATGGGCTTTTTAGGAAAGAGTACTGTGGTAGGTCTAACCACTGAAGTGTGAGAAAGTGGAAACTATCTTAAAGTCAAAAGATGTTTTCCAATCTAACAACAACAAAAAAGAGGTGGTTAGAAAAAATTCTCACGTTAAACATTTTGAAAGAACCTCCGAGAGCAAATAAAAAGTAATTGGAACTCTTACTATGATATAGAGGTAAGGAATAAGAATTTTATCTCTGTAGCTATCAACCCATTCATCGGTATGTATGAAACTCGTGTGAGAGAATTTCAGGACTGTAACAGTTGTAAGTCTAACGATTGAAGAATAAATCGTGAAATTATCCTATTAGCTTGTAAAACACAATTTATCAGAGTATCTCTTTCAAAAAGCACAAACAGATGTTACGGAAAGTCCACACAAAACATATCCCTAAGCAGACTTTGCGAAAATATATCAGTACAAAATAATTGAAACTTAACGACTGATGAAAATAAGAAAGTTTGGTTTACCTACAGGGAGGTAGTAAAGCCGCATTCTTTCAGTTGTGGGGAGAAAAGTGTAGCTATTGCGAGTAAGTTTGAAATAATTGGAATTTTACAGCTTTTGAAGGTGGGAAAAATCAGTTTACCTGCAGGGGGCTGTAAAATCCCATTCATACGGCTGAGGGGAGATGTCAAACGCTCTTAGAGGGTTTAAAAGAAAATAAGCCCTTTCTTTCTCAATTCGTTAAAAAAAAAATACTTTCCAATTATTCTTCACTGTATTCCTACGCATAAGGAATTGATTCCGTATATAAGCAGATGAGGCGAATGAGCCCATTCACTTCTAGCTCGAAATTTTATTCTGTACCCACGTCACGTTCAAACTTTACCTATGGATATCGAAAAAATATTTGAAGATACCGATTTTCCTATCAACGACAAGGTCTTAGCTTCTGCTGATTTTGGAGACTTGTCCAGCGAGTTAGATGTACCCTTCGATGGCGTTTTAAGAGGGACATTTTCATGTGACAAATGTGATAGTGTTTTCACGCATCGTTGCAGTCTAAGAAGACATCAAATAACAATTCACGCTACTTCACCATTAATTCATTGTAAAATATGTAACAAAAGATTCAATAGAAAAGATAACTTTTTTCGGCATTCAAAAATTCATAAATTAACTCCGATTACCATGAAACTGTCTCAAACAGCCAATGGAGAAGAAAATTCCTCTGCGAGCACACCCTCGGAAGCCGTACCCGGTCCCTCTACTACAACGGAAACAACTCTTTCCAACCACGGCAGGACTTCTGTTTCTTCAATTTCAACCGCACCATCACGAAAACGAACTGTTTCGTCCACTTTCAGATCTAGAAATGCGTGCCTAGACACTTTTGAAGTTTACACATTCTTTCCAGATACTTTAACATCAAAGGACTTAACTGTGAGTCTTCACAGCATTAAAACCGAAATTTCAAATAAAATATCGGAAACAGCGTCTTCAAAGCAGGGTGTGAAGTGGTATCTGAATAGCTGTGTTCACTTCATCCGAAAAATTACTACAGAAGATTTTGAGAGCTGTACTTCATATTTTAGATCAAAATGCTGCATTTCTTTAAACCAGGAAATTCCAGACGTTGAAACAAGCATTGCAAAGGTAGGAAGTTTATTCATTTTTTCTTTTAAAATAATGAAATAAAATGTAAAATAAATGTTACAAGAATTAAAAGAGAAAATTATTCAAATAACAATAAAATATATACTGTGGAAATATATTTTAGAATTGTTTTACATCAAATGTGAATATATTTTGCATTGAATTTATTATTATTTTGTTAAAAAATGAATATGTATATATTTTTAAAGGTTATCGCGTCATGTAATGAGTTTGAAAATAAAGGATCAGGATGGGAATTCCAAGAGGTGGTGAAGAATGAACTTAAGATTGCCATCTACAAGCCCTTAGCAGCAGCTTCTTAGATTCCTCTTCCACCAAAACTAAAAAATAAAAAAGCTATTTTGAACATTAAAAATGAGGACCAACGTTGTTTTTTATGGTGTGTGTTAGCTCATCTTCATCCTGTTGAAGCCAATGCAAATAGAGTGAGTACTTATTTAAAATTTCAGAATGAATTATGTACAAAAAACCTTACGTTTCCCACTCCATTAAATCAGATTGAATGTTTTGAAGAAAAAAATAAAATATCAATTAATGTGTTCGGTTTCGAGAAGGAAATATTCCCCTTGAAAATAACAACAAAGGATTTCGATAAGCATGTAAATTTGCTCTTGATCTCAAATCAAGAAAAAAGACATTATTGTCTTATTAAAAGTTTAAATCGATTACTTTCAGACCTAACCCAACATAAATCAGAACGTTTTTATTGTAATTATTGTCTTCATAGGTTTGTTAAAAAATCAGTCTTAGATGCTCATATAGTGGACTGTAGGAAACATAAAGAACAAAAAATAAAAATGCCCGAAAACAAATGGTTAGAATTTGAAAACTTTAAATTTAACTTACCTGTTCCATATACCATTTACGCCGACTTTGAATCCCTTATTGTGAAAATTAACTCAAGCACGCCTGATCCTGAAAGATCTTTTACAGTGCCAATAGCAAATCATATTCCATGTGGTTATGCATATGTGGTGATTGGACCTGATGGAAATTTTAAAAACCCTCCTGCTGTTTATCGCGGAGAAAATGCCGTTGACCATTTTTAAAAAAAAACATTATTAAGGAAGAGGAAGATATACTAAATATTTTGAGAAAAATTGATCCAATACATTTTTCTGATGAGAATAAACTACTTTTTACAAATGCCACTCATTGTCACATATTTGAAAAACCTTTATTGGGGGACAGAGTTCGGGATCATGACCATCTCACCGGGTCATATCGGGGTGCTGCTCATAATATTTGTAACATTAATTATACATTGGCTAAACATATCCCTGTTGTAATTCATAATTTACGAGGGTATGATTCCCATTTGATCATGCAGAGTGTTGGGAAAATAAAAAACAAAAATCTTACTTGTATACCTTCCAATAGTGAAAAATATATATCTTTTTCTCTCGGTTCTCTACGTTTT
Source organism: Trichonephila clavata (assembly GCA_019973975.1). Taxonomy (NCBI): domain Eukaryota; kingdom Metazoa; phylum Arthropoda; class Arachnida; order Araneae; family Nephilidae; genus Trichonephila; species Trichonephila clavata. The sequence goes on from BMAO01037887.1 coordinate 159,464, forward strand.
CTGGACTCACTGCAGTTTTTAAATGCCTCTCTCGAAAAGTTAGTTTCAAATTTAGAGAAAAATGAATTCACACTAACAAATAAATTTTTTAATCAAAAAACCGATCTGATGCTTCATAAAGGAATTTACCCCTATGAATATATGGATACTTTCCAAAAATTTAATGAAGGATGCTTGCCCTCTAAAGAAGCCTTTTTTAACTCACTTACAAATGAACCTGTAAGTGATGATGATTATGCACACTGTCAAGAAGTATGGAAAAGTTTTAATCTTAAAACTCTTGGAGAGTATCACGATCTGTACGTGACGAGTGACGTGATTCTGCTTGCTGACGTTTTTCAAAATTTTCGACAATTATGTTTAAATTTTTATAAACTAGATCCGTGTCATTGTTACACAGCTCCCGGACTCGCTTGGCAAGCATGTCTTTACATGTCGCGAGTCAAACTGGAACTTTTTACTGATTTAGATATGCATTTATTTGTCGAGAGAGGCATAAGAGGTGGCATTTCGATGATATCTCATAGATTTAGTGTAGCTAATAACAAATATTTAGACTCTTACGGCGAAAACAAAACATCTAAATACATCATTTATTTGGATGCAAATAATCTGTATGGATGGGCAATGTCCCAACCCTTAACTACTCACGGGTTTGAGTGGATTACAGAGCCAATTGATTTTATGAAAATTTCGGATGAGTCTAACATAGGTTACATTTTAGAAGTAGACATGGAATATCCACAAAACTTACACGATTTACATAATGACTATCCCCTGGCCCCAGAAACATTAAATGTGACAAATGATATGCTATCCCCATATTGCAAGGAAATAGCGCAAGAACATAATTTAAATACCAATAGCTGTACGAAATTAGTTCCTAATTTGATGTGTAAAAAAGGTTATATCGTTCATTATAGACACTTAAAACAATATGTTTTTCTAGGTTTAAAAGTAACTAAAATCCACAAGGTGCTTAAATTTCACCAAAGCCCTTGGCTTAAAAAGTACATTGATTTTAATACGGAAAAAAGAAAAAACGCCAAAAGCTTATTTGAAAAAAACCTCTTTAAACTATTAAATAATGCCGTATTCGGTAAAACCATGGAAAACCTACGGAAGCGCACAGTAATAGATCTTGTACAGGATCAAAAAAAATCTAAGAAACTCGTTGCTTCTCCTGCATTCCATAATTTTCGAATAATAACAACAGATTTAGTTTCAATAAGAGAGAAAAAAAATTTCCCTTTTATTAAATAGACCGATCTACATTGGTTTCTCCATTCTAGATATATCAAAAATTCTTATGTATAATTTTCATTATGAGTATATAAAATCAATATATAATACCAATGCAAAATTACTTTTTACTGATACCAATTCGTTGTGCTATGAAATTGTAACACAAGACGTGTATGAAGATATGGAGAAAGATCTACATTTCTTTGATACTTCCGATTACCCCAAAACTCACCCTCAATACAACGAAATAAATAAAAAAGTACTTGGCAAGATGAAAGATGAGTTGTCATCCAGTTTAGCCATTGAATTTGTTGGGCTCAAACCAAAAATGTATAGTTTAAAAAGTGCTGAAATGGAGAAAAAAAAACGGCGAAAGGAGTCTCAAAAATTATTATTCAACATCAAATTCGACATTTTGACTATAAAGAGACTCTTTTATGTCGTCGTCGCGGATTAGCCAAAGCTCAAAAAATAGCAAGTCACAATCACATCGTGCAAACTGTGTCTTATCAAAAGTCAACTCTAAGCCCTTTTGATAGTAAAAGATACATTTTACAAGATGGAATAAGTACTTTAGCATATGGTCACTTTAAAATTTAATAGAAAACTTGTGTTATTATTAATTTTATTTTTACTTGAAAAATTTCACTGTGATGAATGAGTAAATATGTTGAAGTTAAGTACGTTACATCTCAAAATTTTGAGTTTTTGTATTTTTAAAGATTTGGATATGTTTGTATTGGAGTAAAACATTCCTTCTCCCTCTCAAAATGTTGCTTTGTTTATGAAAAGATTATGTACATGAAATTATTCTGTAAATGGTACTTGACCACCTCTTAATTTTGTTTTGAAATAAAAAAGAAAATAATTTTTAAAAAATTAACGATGTACTATTGCATTCCATATGCGAAGGAAGGATTCTTTATTTAGATTGAAATGTTAATAATATATCTTTTACTCTATTCAATTGTTTCATTATTGTTGGAAATATTGTTTGCTGTATCTCTGTACATTATTATTATTTTTATTTTATTGTAAATAAAAAGTTTATATAAAAATGTTTTGTTCAATCTCAATTACTTAGTATTCATAGTTAAATGTTTTATGCAAGTAAAATTATAAACATATTTACAATATAAATAGTATAAAAAATTTACAAATCCTTACATTTGCAATGGAGTTTCCAACCATGCAACATCCCTCGACTATGTTAATAAGTGGTCCTTCCAATTCTGGAAAAACTTACTTTGTCAAAAAGTTGTTGGATTATGAAATGTTTAAGCCAACTCCTTCAAAAATCATTTGGTGCTATGGTGTCTATCAAACTCTGTTTGATGAAATTTCTAATGTGGAGTTCATTGAGGGCTTACCTTCAGATCTTAGCCAGATACGTAATGCATTAATCATCATTGATGATTTAATGTCCGAATTAGGAGGCGATAAAAAGTTATCAAATTTGTTTACGAAAGGTAGCCATCATAAAAATATTTCAGTTATCTTTATTGTTCACAATCTTTTTTATAAAGGGGCAGAATTTCGAACTATTTCATTAAATGCATCTTACATGTGTTGCTTTAAAAACGTAAGGGATAAAATGCAAATGGCTTGTTTAGCTAAGCAAATGTATCCAAGTCAAACCAAGTACTTTCAAGAGAGTTTCAAGGATGCAACTTCGGTTGCGTATGGTTATTTTTTTATTGATTTAAGGCCAGAAACAGATGAAAAATTACGTCTTCGCACTGGATTATTTCCAGAGGATGAGAATATCTTCTATCAATCCCGATAACTCAAAAGAGCGAAGGACCGCGGGGCGAAAAGGGACGGGGTGAAGAGGCGAAACAGGACACGGGGGGAGGGGACGGGGAGGCTGTGGTTTGACTGAGGTTGAGACCTCAAAAGCCTCAGAGCCTCATGATCCAGAACCCCCACTTTTCATCTACTAACGCTACATAAAATGTAGAAATAATGAAAAAAGAATCTTTCTAACAAATGCTACGGAATTTATAAAGTATTTCCCATGGATATACAAATTCAATAGGGTAAACTTGGTAAATATAGCACCAAAAGATTAATTGAAAATATACTACACTAAAACATTTTTCATTTTCTGAAATTAAGATATTTCAAACTTTAAAATATGGTTTTTTTAATGGTATATGAAGAAATCTCTAACTCTTGTGTGTATAAAGAAGATCCAAAACAAATTCTGAATTTGTCCATATTTGACTAAAACTTTAGGTAATATGGGCAAGTTGCATTAAAAAAAAGATAAGAGAAAATGTTATTCCTTAATTTACCTTTTCCAAGCGGAAATGCATTTTTACACGAATTACATGTTTGGCAAATGGTAGGAAGTAAATTTAAACATTTGTTACTGAACAAATTGTATTAAAAAATGTCCAAGTACTATCTATGAATTAAAAATAATTAAATGGTGAAAATCAGATGAACTATTAAGTTAACACAAATTATTATAAACTTGAAGAAAAACAACATTTAATGGGGGACTTACCATTAAATCACACACTACACTCATCACTATAGAAGGAGTCTTCCTCTAACTCGACACATTCCTTATGGAATCGGGATGAACAAGAGCCCCAATATTGCGAACATTCCTGTCCTTGAATGTCATCATAATATTTAGCAGCACAAATAGGACAAATACTGGATGCATTATGTTTGCTAACACTTGCTGTTGCTCTGCGTTTTGCCCCTACAAAAGACCTCCGTTGGTAACTTTCTTCCAACACCTTCTGCCCTTTTCAGCTCTCTTGCAACATTCTTACGTCTTCCACGATTTCCACAGGTTGTTTTCAGTGTTGCAATTGTTCCTCTAAAAATAATGCTGATTACTGTGAGAATTCAGTAGTGACAGTATATAAGCCATGTGCTGCTGTAATTTGACCTAATTTATTATAAAGAAGTAGTTTATGGAAGGAATATGAACTCCAAAAGGACTTGTGGGGGTGAAAGGATGGTACAGGAGTAGGGTTGGAAAGCATTACTTTATCAAATTTCGGTACTGCTCATGTAACCCTTTACTGCCCGTATTTTCTCTAGTGACATTATTCAGTAGTTGGCATTACTGCAGTTGGAGGGAGAAAGAAAAAAGCACCCACCAAAGGATGCTGCACTCACATAAGCGTACAGATATTTATAGGTTTCATGTTTAATTCTGCGTGTGTTAAGTAAGATAACTAAAATGTGACAAAAAAAACCTAATTTGAAGTATTAAGTAGTTTTACTTACAATGCAAATGGTCTGTTTGCACTTATGTTTGTGTGTGTGAATGGCAAAACACAAGCAAATCCCACAGTCACCATGAAGCTTGAAAATTGACAACGCCGCAATACCAAGGCACCAACTCAAAATCATTACGAGTAATATGGGTATTTACTTAACTGTGCCCAATTTGCTAAGTTTATCCTATTTTTTTTATTGAAATGGATTTTTTTAAGTAACTTGTTTTCTTACTCAGTTAATATTTCACATTTCTCTAACGTTTCTAATGTTCTGATCAATAGTTTTTAATTATGAAAAGATGAAGGGGGTTTTAACACGCATAAAAAAAACTGATTTTAAAAATAAAATTCAAGTTTGAAAAATGAGATTTTTTTTTAAACAAAGTTGTCGTAGTTTCTCACTACCCCTATGATTATTAACTCCCCTTTGCATATTATCTAAATTTGGGTATGTTGGATTCATGATTAACGACTACTTAATTAATAAATCAATATTATTTATTAAAAAATCTTTCTTACTAGAGAAATATACAAATATTAATCAAACTTTAAGAACAACAAATTACAGTGGAGTGCGGTAAGAATTCAATTATGAACGGCGGAACACTAACTGAAACTACGGAGAATAACGTATACAATCAAACTACGCATTTATATCTAATTTATGTAAATAACTGACCTGATACCTTTTTAAGGCAGGTTTCTCAAATACTGGAAGGATCTAAGGAATGGCTTCAATCTTTGATATCTTCAGTTCCGTCTCGAACCGAATTAATGAACCTTTTTCAATAATCTTCCTCCGGCGAATAAACTTCCACTAGTTAAACTAATCTCTCAGAATCACCTTCTTAATCAACCTCGTAGTTATCCTCTCTCTTCATTTCATTTCTCCCTTTTATATCTTTTTCGAACTCGCTAAACCCGAAACTATCTTGTTTGCATAAGTCACACCTTTGGCTCTCGGCGGGGATTGGTTAAAATAAATACAATCTTTAAGGATTTGAGAGAAGGTTAGTGAAACGCGTAAGCACCCGTCACAAAGTGCAAAAAAAGTGCTTCAATTCATGATTTTTTTGTTTTATTATATTTCCCCTTTGCTTCGGAAATCAACCACACAGTTGAAATTCCTGTCGAATGTGCAACAATGCCGTCTTTATAATAGTCAAATCAGACATGAAAGCCCATGAAAGCAATGTGAATTTCAGAATTCTCCCTTCAAGATTAAAAATCAACTCAGGTGTCGTCCCTTGATTGAGATTCGAAATGCCGAAGCCAATAGATCGTGTTGTTTAAGAGCGACATTTAATATCATGATCTCCCTAACATTAACACCACACGACTATTTACCTTTGTTCTAATTTCGTAATTTAAGCCATATCTATCGATCCTTACAACATTATGGTAAGTTAAATACACTGAAAATTTTATGAGGAAAAACTTATCAAATTACGACATCTTTGTTTTATAAATAATTCAAACTTCTATGGGTATTTAAAGAGTATTTGAACAAAAGAATGTTAAATGTCATTTCTCTTTGAACAATACACCTGTAAATTTTGCGAGCACTATTCTCTTGGACTCTATAAGTTTCTTTCATTTTTTATTCAAAATAATCTAATATATATATATATATATATATAAAGGCTTGTTTCAAATCCAACAAGTGGTAAAAAGACAAATGATTCGGGATCCAAATCAGCATGTCGATTGTACCCATTATCCTGCTCTTAATAAAGCACTCGAACTCTATACTTAAGGCACACTGGGGATCTTTGAATGGAAAACGATTTGGTAGCCAACATGTGGCTCAGGTTGTCCAATTACCTTGTCAAATCCACCTCTCTCTTCGGAAGACGCTACAAGCTCCCAATTGTTTGTTAGCAATGATATCTTAAACACAGCTCTGTCATTTCCAGATTGCAGTGGCGCGGCTATTACGTAACTTCAACGCTCGTGTATTTTGTCAAATATTATTGAGTCACCTCAGGTGAAAAGACTCGCAGTGATTTACTTTTAGGTTCAATTTGTCTCTATTACGTTCCTTAGTCTCAATTGATAAATCTCTTTATTTTTCTTGTCACAACTTTTTTGTGTTTCCTTCGAAGAGAAAGTGAAAAAAGAACAAATGATAAGATATCTTATATTTTAATAAAAAAGGGGATTCAGTTAAATCGGAGTATTTCTCCAAATTTACTTTATAATAAATTTAAAGTAACAAAAATATTTTATTAATTTCATTAATCCCAATGGACAATAAAATCAAATTTTCGAGACAAAATAAATTACAGGGCACTAAAAAAACATAAAATATTCCTAGTCCTAGTCATTCTTTTCAAATTTGATTCAATAACACTATTTAATAATTAGCACAATCAAGCTTATATTTTAAAAAATCACGAATTTCATTGCTAACTTAGAAATATTTTTTACACAATAATTTAATGTTAATAAAATAAATTGATGTCATAGAAAAGTGGAGAAATTCGTGGATGTAAGGTGTTCGTATATCCTAGAATTTTCGGTAGCTAATGAGGAAAAAAAAAATTATGTCCATAGAAAGTTCTCGAAAAAAGCCTTAATTTAAGCAGCAATTGTTCTAGAAAAATTCTGCTAGAGGTTTCATTCTATACATACATCACATCGAAGGTGAGGGATGTATTGTTTGTTATCAAACGTTATTGTTATATAGCAGTACAAAGCAAGGCTACAAGGGTGCAGCTTTTCCCACTTTTTTAATTTTTATACTTTCTTAAATCTTTTATGTGTCAATTTCCTTTTCAATATTCAACCTTGTATGCTTAAAGCTGGAGATAGTTGTCGATAATTACCCAAATAGTGAAAACTTCTTTTTTTTTTTTTGACATGTAGAAAACAGACATATCTTATGATGTAGAAAATAAAATAATTGCTTGTGATTATGGGGGGGGGGGGAACCTTCTGTGAAGCAAGAGGAATAAATGAAACTTTTTTGATAGCATATTTAAAATAAACGGATGATAATCAACTAATAAGGAAATGCTTTTTGTAGGATTCCTTAAACTATATACACTGGTGAATACAATTAAAGAGACATTTTTTTGCAATAAAAAGAAAACTAACACACAAAACAAATAAAACTAAACTTGGGCAAAATAGTGCCCGATATATAAGACAAATATATTTGAACAATATGAACTTTAAATTAGGAAACTGGTCACTTGTCCTTCACAGCAGTTTACCGACACCCAGTAAATCAGAGAAAAACATGTCTAATAGGGTGTGTGATTGCCTTTTATAGCTACGCAACTTTCACATCGGTGTTTTATACAGTTTACCAGGGTCCTTATGAACCCCTGAGGCAACCACACCCCCTCTTGCATCAAATCACTCTTTAGCTCATAGATGGTTTTTGGAGCTGGTCTTCGAGCTGCAGTTGAGCATCCAAGGACATCCCATACATATTTGATGGGATTAAGGTTAGGGTTTTTGTAGGTTACTCCAATAGTTTAATCCTCCAATTGGAGATATTCGTCCACCAGCTGATCCTTGTGTGGGTGTACGTTATCGCTTACAAAGATAAAATTTGGTCCATATTATCAGGGGAAAAGTCTGATGTAGGGTGCAAGGATATCGTCATGGTACCGCTGACCTGTCAGAGTACCTTTATCAAACAAATGAAGGTCGGTACACCCATCTGTAATCATCCGTGCCCAGACCATCAGACCATGTCGAACTTAATGATCATTTTTGACAATGTTAGAGGGCTGATATCGACTCCTGGGTTCTCTCCAGATGAGAACACGCCTCGAGTCACTGTCTGACATCACTGAAGAGAACTCACTCCCACTCATCCTATGTTCAAAGGTGTTTTCGGTAACATACTACGCGGTCCTTCTTGTGGTTCACAGTCAAAGATATGCAGATTATAGGGCATCTGGCATACAGGCCACCAGCATTAAATCTCTAGTCGACTATTACCCGTGAAATGCAAGCTCCTGTTCCATTATATAGGTTGCAAGACATTTGTGTCGGTGTCACTGACATATCCCTTTCGGATAGAAGTCTCAAATAACGGTCTTGAGCCGGTGTCGTTGCTCTTTTATGACCTTAGCAAGGTCGGTGGACCACTATTGCTATCTTTATGAACAGTTACCACTGAGTGGGACACTACATTTCTCGAAACTCCGAGGTACCAACAGAAGGTAGCCTGTGCTTAGCTCGCCTTGAGTCTAGACGAGGATGACTGACCGTATTAATGATGGGTAAACAAGAAAATTCAAAAATCAATGGTTGGGCTAAGCTACAACGTTTCAAAACGTCCTTTTTCTACAAGCTTCAGCAAGCAAATGAGTTACCTCTACACAAAGTAGATCCCAATGCCACTGCCTTAAGACATCACAGGTCACTGAGTGGAAGAGTTGTCCGTGAAGAGCTCAGTTATCATCTGATATCTTATTTGTGTATAGGCTTTAATTATTTTATTATTTTTTAAAAAAAGATGTTCCTCCCTTTTTTTTTTATCAGTTTACTTAATATATCTCGTGTCTTAGTGTCTCTTGTAATAGTAATACTATTTTAGTATCCCTATGAATGAAATCTAGCCTTATTACAGAGTAAAAGTATTTCACTCGAAAATTTAATGACTTTTGTACTATTGATTAGATTTCTTCCATGATCGGCATATATAGGTACAAAGATTTATTAATCGTTTAAAAAAGCACTGACCAAAGTATTGTGCATGTATTTACTACTTCCAACAAATGATGGTAAAAAAACTGAATGAACATCTTGATAAAAGCTTGTAATAAATTCCGTCCACTAATGTTCTTTAAGATTATCTCTTACTCAAATTGAGATGTTAATGAAAAATTCGATTGTTTTAAACTCTAAACACGTGTGATAGTTCTCTACAAAGGAAATTGTCTTCGGCATCCTTGGGTGAAAGTATTGTATTATTTATAAACGCAATTGAGCCTGAAAAACAGCGGATATCCATGCAAACAGGCAGATTTCACATTTTATTAAATTATAATACTTGAAAATCTCCAATTTAATAAATTTTTGAAAGGACATATTTAATATTAACAAAAAACTATCAATGCATCCATAGGAAAACTCCAATTAGTCTTAATACCTTACGTTTGACCAGTTTCCACACCTTGCCTCAGTTTCAATTAGCAGTGATTGTTTTTAGGTTGTGCATGTTGAAAATTTAAAAAAAATATGAAGACATGCAAATTCTGTGTTAAATGACCCATTAAAACTAAGTATACTAGACTGGATGCTGATTCCATCTGAGATAAATATTGCTGATGTTAAAACTGAATTACTAGAGGTAATTGTCATGAAGAATTTGTACTGAAAAACACCAATATTGCATTGAAATATCCATTTCCATGTGAGAAAGCCAAAATGGATCTTTTAGTGGGCTTTGATCATGTAACACAGCAAAATTCATAAAATTGACTTGGTATACTAAAAACAGGAAATCTTCCTCTGACTTTCACAGCCAAATATATATATATATATATATATATATACATTTTTTATTACATTGGAATTGTTTAATTATTATCTCTAAAAAACATGAACTAAATATTTCATTTAAAATTTGTTTAAATGCTTATTTATTAGAGATTTTAGTATATTCTATAAATAAATGCTTTATTTAGGAATATTATATGTGCATGTAGGGAGGGGGGAGGTTCCCATGCATAAAAATAGGACTCAGAAAATTCACATGCCAAAAAATAAAAGATAAAGAATTTTTGATATAAATAAGCCAAACCTCTGTATAGAGAGGACATTATTAAATTTCCAATAATTCTACTACGTCAGAAAATTGGATGTAAAGTAACCAAAAAAAAGGGTGATTCAATCAATGTTAGTCCCATGATATGATATCTCTTCCGAGAAAATCTTCAATTTTTTAACTTAAAACAATTAGTTAGAGGGGAGAATCAGATTATTGGTTAAATGGCACACAAATTTCTTTTTCTTCCATTGCCATTGATATGACTGAAACAAAGGAAAAAGATCAATTAATACAAATCAATACTAAAATTGATTTTTAATAAAACGCTAAATCTAAGCTAAACAAAAGAAATATCCTTACGCATGGATTTAGTAAGTAGTAATTATTGAGTTAAGATAAAAACATTAGATTGGATAATAATTTCTTTGCTTATTAAAATCCTTTAATCTTCTTACGATTAATCAGCATGTATGAATTACCAAAGCATAATAACTTACTGGAATAGAGCCACATATCTCGAATATTAAGCACGTAGAGTCAATATGAATCATCCATAGAGAGTTTTTCATTTTTTTAATGTATTTTAGAGCCCAAAACGTATGAAGTATTCGCATCCTTCAACTGAATGTTGCCATTGAATCGCTTTTGCATCTGTTGAAACATATGTTTTATCTAAAGATAAACTGTACTACTAAATCTTTCTTTTGATTTCCTTAAAATGATGATGGTAGACATTTAAAAAAATTACAATTAAGATTATTCGAGGCTTGTACTGAAACTTAATAACTATGAATATTTAATTAAAATTATCCTATTTTATTCACCCTTTCACTAACATTATTCTACTTAATTAACTCGCCCCTCATGTTTCGAAATTACAATAGCTATTTCAAAATATTATTATTAAAATTTAGAAAATCTGTTTCAAATTGAAAAGGCAAATATTTGAATTCATTGAAAGAATTCCGGAATGTATTGTCCTTAGTGTTCAGTTAACACGAAACAAACTCGATTATTTCTGGAAACAGATTTCTGTATTTTATTTTAGATAAGCAGTCATGTCGAAAAATATCGTAATGATCAACACCGCGGCTTGGAAAAATACTAATTTTGTTCTAATAGTAGTAATTTCCGAATTCGAGAATGTGTGTGTGTGTGTGACATTCCTCTTTCCATGGGAGCTGAAAATCAGTAGAATGTGACTAAAGCGTTTGAGATTCAAACGCTGTTATTAGCTTCTGAAAATGAATCCATTCGTGGTTACAGCGCGACAAAACTTCTGAAGCTTCAATTCATTAAGCGTGAAAATGTTTTCTTTTCTTTCTGTTTATGAAAAAAAGACATTATATGATAATCCTATAGAGCTTTCTCAACCTTATTTCTAAGTAAAAATATCAGAGATTTTCCTCTTTGAATATCTATTTGCTACACAGGTGGTTAAAATTGCTGATACTTTTGAAAATCGTGAAGTTTCTTTTTTAAATTTGTATGCTTATAGAAATTGTTACGATGCACAAAATGCAAAGTCCTTTATATCATTTGAAAGCAGTAGCGCACACAAAATTTTTCAAGGGGGGGGGGGTCGAAAGTCCCCCAACTCGTATCATGCCTCAAGAAAACACCAATTTATTCTTCTGGTTTTATTGATTTTGTTAACAAAAAACAGTAAAAAATAAATTATTGGATTCATAATTAGCATTAATTAATAAAATAAATTATTAATTAGACGTACTTAATTAAATTTTACGTTATATATATATATATAGGATTATCATCAATCGAAAAAACACTCAAGGGCTTTGGGGGGGGTGTCCGAACCCCCAGGACCCCCCCCCCTTGTGTGCGCCTCTGTTTGAAAGAGGTTTTAATACTAAATTCAATACAAGAAACAGAACTCAAATATTTTCAAAGTAAAAAAAAAATATGCTGCAATAACTATCAATATACATTCGATACTGATGTTAGCAGTGAGTTACCAGTACTTAGTGGGGTAACCTTCATTTTTTATTACAGCTTCACATTGATGTTTCATTGAGCTCAAAGTAGTTTTAAGCTCTTTCTTCGTTATTACATGATTCCAGGAAACAATTATAGTCTGAATTAATTCCCTTTTATTTCATAGGTACCTAATTTAGACAAGAATTTTCAAACGGTGCCACATGCTTTCGATAGGATTGAGGTCAGGACTGTTTCCTGGCCAGGACAACAATTCATTGATCTTAGAGTCTTTCGATTCTTAGAGTTCTCTTGCCAGTCTTTCGATTACTTTACTATGTGGCAAAGAGAAGAATCTTGCAGAAAAATAAAGGAAGCAATGTTGGTAAATAGATCCCTGATGGAAGGTAGAAGTTAGGGTTTTAGAATAGTGTCAATGTATTTTCTGGAATTCAGTATCCCATCCATGATATGAAGGTGATCGATACCATCTGCTGATATGCATGACCAAATCATAAAACTATGTGAGTACTTCGCAGTTGCCTGGATGCAGTCAGGAAGTAGCATTTCTCCTATTCTACGTCTTACATATTTTCAGCCATCACTACCGAATAACGATATCTTAGTTTCCTCACTCACATATAACTTGTAACCACTTATCATTTGCAAAATTAATGTCCATTGGTCCACTGTAGTCTTTTTCAACACTGCTGTAAATTGAGATAAGTCTTTTTTCGTGGAATTATACCTCTTAGTCTAACATCTGCTAATCTTCATCTGATTGCTTTTGAACTGACAGAAACACCATCATCATCCAGATAACTTCTGATGACTTTTGATGACATTCTTTAATCTTGAAAATATAATATTTTTATTCTGTCATCAACAAATGTGGTGCTCCTATTTCGGCCTTTTCCTGATTTATATTTTATAAAGTTTGTCTCCTGAGATCTGAAGCAAAACTTTCAGTCTCCAGATGTAGTCACTGAACCACCCACCTGTCTTACAATTTTAACATAGGAAATATCCCTTTCTCGTTACTCATACATCTCTTTCGAGGCGTCCAATGTACTCTTATATGTGATGTCATTGCTTATTGACTGAATATCATTATTGTTCTGGCCACAATCCTATCGAAATTTTGTGGCACCATTTTAACACTCTTGTCCGAATGAGGCACCCTTCAAATAGAAGGGAAACAATTGAGACTGTAATTGTTTCCTGGCATCGTGTAATAACGAAGGAAGAGCTTAAAACTACCCCCCCCCCACTAAGAATCGTGTGATTATAATTAAAGTTACACTATTCAGAGGCCTGTAGAACTTGTCCTGCGAATCAGATTTTGATTAAACTTGGAATTTTTACTATATGGACCTTGGAGAAAGGATTTCGGCAATAAAAAAATTAGTACAAATTTTGACCACCAGGTGGCTTTTATCGAATATTCCTTGCACAAATCCGTAAAATCTCCATATAAACTTTCAATCATAACCAGAGAATTATTCAGCGTGCGTTTGTCATCGTTAATCATGCCCTAACAAAAAGAAGTTCGATCTTTACCGGTAAAACTGTTTCATCAGAACAGCAGCAACCACTTAGTTGCTCTACGAGAATATCGTCGCGTAAAGGATCTGCGAAAAGACCCCATATCAAGGATTGATTTGAGGAAGATGATCATGAAATTTGAAAAGACTGGAGATGTGGGTGTGCTGCCTGGAAGAAGATGGAAAGTGGTTGGGACAGAAAGTGTTGAAGAAGTCGCTACTGCTGTGACTGAAAGAGCCTCGAATTTCATCTACTCTTCATCAAGTGGTCGATCAGTGTCACGCGAGTTGGAGATAATCACGAGTATTTTGGGATTTTGAGGTTTCAACGTTTGTATCATGTGGATCTTATACAGATACCGTTTTAAAACGTATCGCAGAATTTTTCGTACTGTCGACCATGGAATCTGCAACTCACGTGACACTGATCGACCACTTGCTGAAGAATAGAAGGAACTAGAGGCTCTTTCAACCACAGCATTAGCGACTTCTTCGACAGTTTCAGTCCCAGCCGGTTTCCGTCTATTTCCGGGCCAGCACACCCAAATCTCCAATCTCTTCAAATTTCATGATCATCTTCCTCAAACCAATCCTTGATATGAGGCCTTTTCGCAGATCCTTTAAACGATGATATTCTCACAGAGCAACTAAGTGGCTGCTGCCGTCCTGATAAAACAGTTTTACCAGTAAAGATATATCTTTTCCCCCCTTTTTTGTAAGGGCAGGATTAACGATGACAAACACACGCTAAATGATTCTCTGGCTATGACTGTAAGTTTATATAGAGGTTTTACAGATTTGCGTAAGGAATATTCGATAAGGAATATTCGATGGTCAAAATCAAAATTTGTGCTAATATATTTTTTTATTGCCGAAATCTTTTCCCCAGGGTTCATATAGCATATATTCCAAGTTTCATCAAAGTCCGATAAACAAAACAGGCCTCTGAATAGAGTAACTTTAATTATAACCACCCGTTACTAGCATCAGTATATCTAAAGTATATCAATAGTTATTGCAGCATAACTTCTTTTTACATTGCAAATATTTCAGTCCTGTTTTTTCAATTGAATTTAGTATTAAAATCTCTTTATGTACAGTCTTACTCATAATGTTAAAAAAAACGTATTATTTACCACGATCCCAGCCATCTTTAGACACCTCTACCATGCAGCTGAAATGTCTAATTGACTCTTTTAAAACATCGTAATGACCTTATTGGTTGTGTCTTCAGAATGAGAAAAAACGAGATAAAATAAATCGCCCGCAATTGTTATCTGTTTCATATAATTCCAACTGTGCAAGTAGAAATGTGACCAAAGTTAATATACCAAAGTTAACATACCCTTGAAAAAGTAGTCGGCTGCATACTTCGTATAATAGAACTCTTACATGAGAAATTTCTAGATGATCAGATCATTTTTAGAGATGGTTGTTTTATTATTTGAGCAAAAAGGGAAAAAATGCAAAATACAGAAGTAGGCACTTAGAAACTTTTGTTTTCCTTCGCTTATTCACTCACTTTTAAAAAGATTGAAGTGAGTGAAGGTTCGTGGACTCCTTTAAAATATCTCTGAATCTATCAAACAAACTTTAGTAAGGAGGAGAGAATTATAAAATGAATATGTGCAAGAAGTTTTTCTCAGGTATTTCTCCTGTGAAATAAGCTTAAAATAATTTATTTATTAATCTTTCTTAAATTTTATATGTTTGATTTTATTGATTTTCTCATAGGGAAGAGATAAAGATATCATATATAAAAACCTCGTCTCTCGATTATATTATTATCCATAGAACTCATGCATTCCCTTCCAGAACACCACAGACTCAAGTAATTAACAACAGACTTAAGTTAATATTCGTATTGATATTGATCAGTACAGATTCTCGATCTGGTCGATTAATGATGGCAATCAAAATTAGCTTAGACATAAATAAACACTCGTTGAAACAAAACGTTTATTAGTCACAATAATCCAACACAACCAGCGTGCTGACGTTTGAACAAGTGAGTGAGTAAGTGAATGATATTTACCAAAATCGAAATATTTATTCCTGAAGATCTGGATATCTTCACTTCACTTCACAAGTGGCGAGGGATATCGCAGCGCCGCCACACAGAACATTCGTTGCTTGTACATTGATGCAATCCAATGAAATGTTTTCTTCGCCACTCACGATGTGTCCCTAGTAAAAATATACGTCATATTAAAAAGCTTCAAATGCGTTCGGCTATAAGCACAAAATAAATATTTCATTCCTCGAATCCTTCGATAATATCCAAGTATTACATGAATTTCTCAGTATTAATAGAAAATCAATCGAGAAAGTAAAGTGATAGAGATTAAGAACAAAATTTAAAACCAACCCATATCAAGGAAGAGAAGAAATGAAACAGAGTTTTGTGAAAATTGAAAGAAATTATTTGAATTTTCCACAAAGTAACACTTCTATAAAAGTTTCATTCTGTCTCTTTCACACTCAAACGCATTTTAAAAAAAGGGAAAACTACGAGGGGTACATAATTTGGCGCTTCTTACTTGATCAACTTGACATTTCTTTAAAGAATAATTGTCCTATTCATTGCGAGAGAAATCTGAATGAACAGCTCCAAAGTCGTAAGAAAAAGAGCAATGGGGATAGTTGTCCTTAATTATTTAGTCGGGCAAAAATACATTTTTTTCCTCCCGCTCCATGTTTTTAATTTCTTTCTTTCTTAGCAGGCAGTAATTTTTCTTGTCCAAGCACCCTCACTTTCAAGTGTATTTTTTACTTATTTTTCAAGCCAAAAGGATAATTTGCTTTTGGACAAAAAAATTCATAGTAAAATAAATCTAAAGGAGGATACAAAAAAAAGTCGATTATTTTTAGCGAAAATGACAAATGACGATCGTTCATCAGTTTCATCTTTCGTTCCATTTCCAATGAATTGAAGCGCTTTGCAACATGATCAATGGGCACATGATCAAGTAGCAGCTATTTAGGAATCATTTCACTTTCTTTTTTTCCCCCTTGACTTTCACTACAATTTATTGTACTGGATTTCCTATAGATTCTCTTGATCCCTATTTAACTGAAAAAGGGGCCGTAGATATATTGTACTTGAAATATATTTCAATGAAGGAAAGCTCATTTATTTCTATCGAAAGTGTACTTTAATCGGATAAAAAGTACATTAAAGTAGGAAAGAAAACAAAATGCTAATCTGTGCGGTATTAGAACGTTGAGGTTTTGACCTGAATTTTAAAATCTGTTTTGAGATTTTTTCTTAATATTTGGAATTCTCACATTACTTTTGAATTCGTTTTATTTATTCTTACAATCAACATATTTTTAGAGAGAAATTGGTATCTAATCCACTTTCTTCATTTAAATAGTTCATTATTAAAATTCAAAATTCAGAGAAATATAGGAAAACTTTTTATATCTCAAGTAAGCTAAACCAAATAAGTTACTTCACTTAACTTCTCCGAGAACAAAAAGATTAATTCAAAAAAAGAAATTTGCTTCCTGTCTAAAAAAATGTTTTATGAAATTATTATATTTAACTTTCTTTTCAAAATAACTAATAACAAGAAATATTTGAATTTTCTTAGAATTCTCCTGATATAGAACTATATATACGAACAAATACTCGCGTAGGTAAAAGGTAAACCTACCGCGTAGGTAAAGGTGCATGTATGTAAACCATTTTTAACCCACTGAAGAAAAAGTTTCAATTTTTTCCCCTTCAAAACGTGAAAATAAAATATTTTGATCTAGTTGGGAAAATCTTGCTAACTGAAAACAAAATTATATCAACAATTAATTATAATCAACATTTTAAGTATAAAAATAAAATAAATTTTTTAGTTTAACTGAAAATTAACTATTACTTTAAAAAAGGCTTAGAATTTAAATATAGCATTTTCGTAACGCTCTAGCCCTAAACAGGTAAAAATTGTGCGTGATTAGATACGGCTTTCTGAAAAAAATCCAAAACTCTTCCTTGGGGAGAGGAACGGGAAAGAGAGAAGAGATCAGAAGCCAAGTTTGCTTGTTGTAAGGAAGCACTGAATGTTTAAAATTCTATTGGAGCAGAGTTAAAGAGTGCATTGTATTTATAAACTGCTGTATTGTAATTTATGGCCATAAATAAATTAATAAAGAATTGTGAAGAAAAGAGAAAAACAGCTAATTTACTAAATCAATTAAAATATTTTTTTCTCGATATAAGTAATGAATTAAATATTTTTTATAGGTAAATTTATTAAGTATGAATCTAAACAGAAAACGTGAAAAGGAAACTTAATTCAAGTCTTTTCAACTGACTGTGTGCGTTGTTAAGCTTTACCCGAGCATTCACTTTGTTTTCAAAGAAGAATGAAAAGTTCTTACACTTTAAAAAAAAAGGTAAGTAATGAAGGCTTACACTGGAATCTATACAATTGGAATCCAAATTTAAGTTCTGTAATAGATAATTCTTTTAATAATGATGATTTTTTTTACAATCTAATAGAACGGGAATTCTATTTGAGAATGCATTTTCATAGTTATTACAATTTATAATATAATGTAAGCCATTGCCTTTAATATTAATTGGGAAAAAGAATTTATTGCTCACCCCCCCCCCCAAAAAAAAAAGGTTCAATGTGATACTTTTTACTAAAAAAATCAAAAACAATTTACTTTTCATTTCATAAATATTTTTTTTTAATTGACACACTTTTTTTGAAAAAAAAAAGCTGTGTTTTTCTCTTAGTTAATGCACATCTATAGCTACTTTTTTAAAAATTATTCATTAAAAAATATTATTTATTTCTAAATTCAGCAAAACTTTTTGACTCTTGAAATGAATTCTACGATAAAAAATGTCTCTTAATGAACACTGTAATGGTATATGTAGTTTGATTTTCTCCCCTATCTCAGGTAAAAAAAAATTCAATTTTATCATCAATTTGCGTAGATGAAGTCATTACATAAACTAATTTTGATAATCCTATCATAGTACTCTTTAGCTGATACTTATTTTAAAAGAGCATTATAGCAAGAGGGAAAAGTGGAGAAAAAACTTTGAGAAGTCCTAAATATGTGTACACAACTCCTGTAACAAAATAAAGCTATTTTACATTAACATAATAAAGATCAGATCAATTCAAGGAAATTTGAATTATCAGGAGAAAACAAAATCAATCAGCATCAATAAAATATCAAGTGAAATGCTCCCCAAATCTCATTTGAAACCTTCTTCACTTTGTTGCGGGTCCCTTAGCTCTGACTTGGTTGATGGGGTCACAATGACTGATGATATTTAGTCCATGTCAAGAGAAGTTTCTCATCTGTTTTGGCATTTGTCTGTCGCTTTGTGTCACCAAAAATTTATTTCGGCCTTAAATGGTTTTCTCCTATCAAAGCAGAATTTATCTTGAATGTTTTTTTCTTAATATTTATTAAATATCTGAAAAATGATTTTTTCCCCTTCCTATTTGCATAAATGACTTCGGAAAAAGATTTATTGCAAAGAATTAGAGCAATCTTTATCTCTTGGTTAAAAAAAAATCGAATATGGGTTTTCTTTTGATTATTTCCACTCCTTTTTATTGTCACTTTTTTAAAAGAAAAGGCATACCTTAGAAGTGTTTTAGTTTTTGTCGTTAGGTTACCATTTAAACAAAATCGAGAGTGAATAAGAACAGGAAAAGAAATATTTACTAACACGGGTACCCATTTTCTAAAGAAAGTAATGTAATTATATAATGTTTCAGAGTATAAAAGTCATATGGTCTGTATATCTATATGCAATGTTTATGACATGGATTATTGTTTTCCCATTATCAAGATCCTCAAATATTTTCATGTTGAAAGAGTTGGCCAAAGTACAAAACAGATGATAGGCGGGATCAAATCAGAACAAGGAGAGAGGTTAATGTAAAAAAAACAACCTCTCTTTATTTTGTCATGACAGTAGCATGAGGCCTCGAGTTATCATGATGCTGGATAACAACTTGGTGACTCTAAGACCACTTCGCGATCAATGGGAATGTCACTTTGTCCAAGTCAAGACAGTGGAAGGTAGCTTTAATGGCAGGAGCTTCCAAAGAATGATTCCTTCAGCACCCCACAGCATACTCAATAAAACCTCCTTGAGGTGAACCTCTGATTACGACGTCGATAGCCGACATACAGAGCATCAAGACGTTACACTTGTAATGGGCTCTATTCGGGCTTTTCAACAATCCTCTTGGGGAAACTATTCTTTATCTGTGATTTTAGTTTAAAACCCGCTTTCCGTAGAAATGACATGATTTTATGCAAATGTAAATACTATTTAAGCCCTGACGTTAGGGTGGGCAAGGTTAATCGTGAAATCTAGGAAAAATAGGAAGTGAATTGAGACTGGGAAGTCACGTGGCCTGAAATTAATATTCATCTTAGAATCCACCAGGAGTTGCGGAAAGAAATAGCGTTGGAGCTGTACTGAGCTATCGTGGTTCGAGAAGGACTGTAACAAAAAGCTCCAACTTAAGTCATTTTTAATAATCTTATATTAAATATTAGGATTTATATATATATATAAGATTATATTAGGATATATATTATTATATTAGGATATATATTATTATATTAGGATATATATATTAAGATTATATTAGTATATATAAGATATATATTAGGATTAATATATAAGAAGTGTTAAAGCTAAAATAAAAGTAGCTATTCTTAAGATCATGTCTGCTTCTTCTTATCTGGGCCCATGGTACTGCCTGATTTGGTCCCGTCATGGATACGACATCATCATGTCTGCTTCATCCCCGAACCCGCTTAAACCTGAGGCCTTCATGTGGTGGCACATTACATAACGCACTTTTCATTCTCTGTTTCAAGTAGGAGTCAGTTTTGTACTTGAAACAGAAATATTGATTCTATTGATCTGTAGTGAGCTGATTTGGAACCCTAAACTGTAGTGAATTTCATTGATTTTTTTACTAATGTTTGGTGAACTTTATGATTGGATTTGAAATGTTTTCTTATGATTTAAGATCTTCTCTAGCAAACACGACCGTTTCTTTCTGAAATAATCAATGCTATCCATCAATCACATCTTACTCATAAATTTTACAAAAATACTGCTTTTTTCGAACAACAAATACTATTTTACGTATACTTACATCATGCGCAGTGTCAATTCAACTAGATATTCAACTATGTACTTACGTTTCCAAAAACACCTACAACTTTTCTCTATAATATCTATTTTCAAACATACGTTTTTCAACAGAGATCCTCCTGCTCGATTAAAAATATTATAACTAAAAATCGAACACTCGTTCAAAAAGAATATCCGCAAATGGGAAAAACTTCGGGTTACTTTCACACGACTTTTTTCATAAACCAGAAATAATCCAAACTCCTTTATGTTCCTACGTATAATAATTTTAGAACTATTGTAACATATATATTAATAGTTTAAATGAGAAGATTTATAATCATAATTTTAAAGAATGATTTATTTTTACACTAGAAAATTTATTTAAATATTTATGCAGTTCAAATTAAACTTTACGAACCGAAAATATCCTAATTCATCAATTTTATTAACCATTCAAACTCCTAACAGGTAGGTAACACCAGGGGCGGCTCTAGGGCCCGAACAAACCGTACCCATGTCCGGGGCGGCATTTGGTCCAAATTTTAAAAATACTTTTTTTTGTTATGGAAAATTCGGAAGAAGTTAAAATACACTATCTAGGGAAAAATATTCAGAACGAGATAATTTCTCTTTTGTATGAGAATATTAAATTATACATTGTTCATAAAATTAAACAAGCTAAATATATTTCGATAATTTTAGATAGCGTCCCTGATGCCAGCAAGATCCAACAAATGACATTTATGGTAAGGTATACATGTAGTGAGAAATCTAATTCTTACGAAGTTATCGTTAAAACTAATGCGAGTCCCCCCCCCCTTCCAGTTGAAAGATTAACTGGAAGAGAACTTTCAAATTTAATAGTTGAGAAACTTTAAAAAAATTAGGACTAAATTTGCTAGTTATGCGGGGGAAGGCCTACAATAACGGAGTGAATATGAAAGGCGAGAAATCAGGGGCTAATTTAAAATAAGAACGTTAAATCCACGAACAATCCATGTGCCATGTAGTAGCCACTCTTTAAATTTGGTTGTTAATGACATGGGAAAAGCATCCTTAGGAGCCTGTACTTTTTTTTAATATAGTTAAAAATTTTTTTTTATTCATCGATTTTTTGTTTGGTTATATTATTAAAATGTATAAAGGGCATAAAACTTTAAAGTCACTTAGTGGAAAAAGCTGGGAAAGCTGAATAGGGGCTATTAAACCTTTAAGTTATCGATTGGGAGGTTTTTATGATGCTTAGTTTTTATAATAATGCTGAAATTGACAACACTATAAGAGATGAGGCCTCTGGATTATTAAATTCTACTTAACAATTCAAGTTCCTATGGCCATCATTATTTGATATAAAATCTTTAATTGCATTAAAATCCAATAAGCAAGCTATTGCAAACAAACCACGTCACGGAGTTCGATGGAAAAATGTAAATTTTAATTGTGAGCACAAAATGATCCGATGGAATATCCTAAATTAAAATTCAAGATAGAGTTTTATTTTTTTTTTTACATTGGACGAACCAGTTAATGCCTTGGAATGCAGATTTATTTTAATGAGTACTGACAGTAATTGTTTCAATTTTTGTACAGTATATATGATTTAAGAAATACCCTAAAACTTTAATTAATTAAAAACTAAAAATTTAGAAATGATGTTGACCGACGGAGAACCATTGGATGTAAACGCCCTTGATTGAGCAGATGCGATAATGTCAGTTTCAACTTTAGAAGGCAAAAAAAAAAAAAAAAAAAAAAGCCCAGTTGAAGTTTTAAAATTTATTTTTGTTTTAGAATTTGCTCTAAATCTTGATATTGCATTTATTTTACTTTCTTTGCCAATAAGTTTGGCAAGTGTAGATATTAGTTTCTCAAAATTAAAATTAATCAAAAATTTCTTACAGCTCACAAATTCTAAAGATAGATTAAATGGCTTAGCTACATTGGCTATCGAACATGAAATAGCTGAACAAATTGATCAGAAAGTTTTCAGAATTAAAAGTCAGGGAAAAAAAAACAGTGGTAATTTTTTATGTTTTAGTTTTCAATACGTACTGTTAGCTCCCTTTTTCTTTGCAAAGAATATTCACGTTTTATAGGTGTGCATTTATGAACAATTTTTATCTTTTTCTCAATAATAGTTTTTTTTTTTTACTTTGGGAAGAGGGGCGGCAAAATTGCTAGAGCCGGCCCTGGTAACACCTGTTTCTTACAGGTTGTGAATCGAATTACCCATCTTCATAAAGCCCCAGAGATTGAAGGGAGAAATTGCTTTCTCGATGTCATATTTACATGTTCTGGGGAATTCCATTATTCACTTTATTGGTACATATAATTTTGAACACGTTCTTTGAGAACAATTTAAACACACACGGATTAAGAATCAACGGTTAAATGGGAGAGAACATTCTTTAAAAAAATACCTCCTAATTCTGTATGTTTTCTAGGCTTAACACTTTATTTTAACACCTCTCTTACTGTAACAGAAACAACGATAATCACTGGCACGCAAAAAAAAATAATTCATAAGTTTGAATTCGAAAAAATTTTTAAGCATTTAATTTGATAAACCTACCAGTAAACATCAATTCGCTCCATAAATTAAAATAATTTTTTAAAAAGAATAATGCTCATGATCAATTAATTGCCTATCTAAACGTTATATAGAAACTGCTTCTAATACTATATAGATTTTGCTTTTGGAAAATCTTAGCTAGTTTTGGAATTTTTTCACTATCACTCTTATGAAATATCTGTAAGTTTTATCTTAAAAGATTGTTTTGCAAAGAAATTCTTATAATTTAGCTTATTTCTGGAGGATTAGATAAATCTATTGCATTATTGAACTGTGTGACTAGAAAATGCACAAATTTAATTTATTAAATTAAATGTATATGAACGGAAGCTTTTAATAAAGATTCGTTAGCAGTATATTCTCACGGTGGTTCCATGATTAAAAAAACAAGTTAAAAAAAGTCCCCCGGGCAAAAAGACAAAAATTGCCCCCCCCCCCAAAAAACCCAAGCCAGTGAATGGGGATAGAGGATTACTGAAAAGGCAGTCAAAAGAGGAACTCCGCCCACTGCCAAATGCTCCGCCTGGTCGTAATCCGCTTTCATGCTTTAACAGGATCAAGCGTTAAACGGATTTGAGTAAGGATTTCTCTTTTAGTAGTTGTCTACAAAATTTTTTTACCAATGTACAGGCTCTTTCTAAATCCAACACTGCTGTTTTATGCTCTTTTGATATTAAGAATAAACGAGATTAACATAATAACAGCAAAAATGTGCGTGTTGGGGGGGGGGGGGGGTTATCTTTCAGTGTTTAAGTTTGAGTTGAATTTCAAAATGTTCACTCGTAATTTCAGAAAAATAAATATTCACTCATGTTTTATGTTCTCTGTATATTTATTATAATTTCATTCATGTTTTGATAATTGTGTGTGAAAAATTACATCGGCAATTATATAGAAGGTCGAGAAAAGCTTTGAAGATCATCTGAGATCTTAAAAAGTGAGAAGCATTTGTGTGTGAAATGATTCGATTCGATTCGGTATCTTTCAATTTTGTATAAGGTTTCTTTAATTTTGTCTTTTATTAAAATAGCAAAAATTTAAGCAAAATAGGAAAATTTTTCTTTTTTTTAAAAAGAAGAAAGAAAGAAAAAACTAAAATTTTAGTTTCCTGCAAAAGTGTACATTCGAGGAATTTTCAAATACGATAAATGTATTCATACTTATGTAGCTGTTGTCTGATGTGTTATAGGATACTGTGGTTACAACGAGTGATATTCCATGTTTTTCGGAAGATATTAGGGATCAAAATGATAAAGGAAACACATGTTCTGTATTTCAATATCCTCACCACTTGAGGACTTTGAGCCTCCATTCTTCTCTATACGAAAAGTCTTTAAAGGATTGAGCGTAATTTGAACAAGGCCGGCCACCACTCAGGCCACTTGGCTATAATGGAGAGAATCAAACTTTAAAGATTTTCAAATGAAATGACTATGAATAAT